>QJOA01000003.1:165030-385029 GCA_004155915.1 Monosporascus sp. CRB-9-2
TATTACCTTAACTTTTGCCTTTCTTTCGGGTTTAATTTTTTTTTTTTTTTTTGCCTTTATTATTTTTTTCTTTCTCGAGCTTAAGATAATTTTTTATTAAATATCCGTATTTACCATAATTAAAGCAAAATAGCTTTCCGTTTTTATTCTATGCAGGCTTATTATTTCAGAAATTATTATTATTTCTCTTATCTTTATTCATTTAAACGTTATAAAACTTTCCGTTATTTTTTTTGTTAGTTCGGTTATGAAATTTATTATTAAAATCGTCGATTAATTGCTAAAAAAAACAATATATTTATTATAATATTAACTATATTATTTTGTACCAGCTGCCAGCGCGGTTCTTTATAATAATAAGAAATATTATAACATATTTCTCGGTTTTAAACTTTATATTATAACCCTTTATTTTTCGCAGAAATTTCTGGAACTTGGTAATAAACTGTATAGGGTTTCCTTTGTCGTATATAATCTTACTAAACCTTTTTCAAAATAACCTTTGCCGGTCCTTACTTATCGTTATATAGGTTTTCCGTAAGGTTTTTAATATTTTTACTCCTTTCTTAATACTTATAATTAATTTAAAAGGCGCCTTTTGCACTTTTTAATAATAACTTTCGCCAAACGTAATTAATTAATTTGCTTTAATTTTATACCGTCTTTATAACCATTTTTTTTATATAATGTTAAAAGCATTATTCCATAATTCCTAATTAACTTAACCTAATAAATAATTTTCCTTATTTAGGGAAAAATCGAAACGTTTTTAACGAAATTTCGAATCGTTATTAAATTTTTTAAAATTTCTTTTCCGTTCCTTTAACCGGATACCTAATTCGTTGAAATTATCCGAATTATTGGAGCTAAAACCCGAAAAGCTGTTAAAAAATTTATAATATCTTTTCCGTTATTTCGGTGGTTCTTTAAATAACCTTAAAAAAAGGATAAAGATAATAAGTTATTTAAATTATTAATATTTCCGCGTATTATTTCCTTTCTTTTAAACCGTAACTTTACCTTTTTACTTTTTTTTCTTTTCGGAAGGTCGGGTTTTTTAATAAACTATTTCCTAAGGTTCGTTTCGTTTTTTTTAAAAGGTTAATTTCTTCCATATCGTTTTCTAATATAATAAATACTTCCTTAAAACCATTGGCTTTAACTTTAAACGGAACGCTTTGTAACGCCTTCGGTTATACACTTATATTACGTAAACTCTTAAATTTCGCGTTTTAAATTAAAACGTATTTAATAGTTATGATATTATATTATTTATTTATTTTATCGTATCGTTATATTTCTTGTTTTAAAATTTTAACTCGTTAACATTATTTTTAATTTATTAATATCTTTCTTTTTACGCTTTAGCGTTACGTTTAATATTATTTATGTTAATACTTAAAAACGTATAAAGTTTATTTAAATTTATTTCGATATATTATTTTTAAATTAAAATTTTAAATTTGTTTAAATTTACCTTTAACCTTTATTATTAAAGTAACGAATTATTTTCCATTAAAAATACCTTTTATTCTTCCGCCTGCTTTCCCTTATTATAAATTTTTTTTATCTTAAAAAACCTTTTAATCGGAAAAAGATTCGAAAAAAGGAAAAGAGAAAAAGTTATCGTTATTTATATGCTTCCGTTTTTTAAAAATAAAGCCGTTGTCGGATAAGTTATTAATTTATTTAACGACAAATTGTTTAAAAATTTTACGTTCTTTTATTATCGTTAATTACTACTTAACTTTTTCCTAAATCATTAATTAAACGACCTTTTTTACATCTTTTGTTTTTTTTTTGTTAACTTAGCTTTTAAATTGTAATTAACCATTTCGTATAACGTACTACCGTTACCAATTAATCAAAAGATGTTACTGTATCAGCAGTCACAGTAATCGAATGCAAGAATCTGGCGTAATTGCTTTGTATTAGTTCTCTAAGTTTCTAGGAAAGGACTAATTTAGTCCGTAAGCAATCGCCCTTACATACACGATTAGGTGACAAAGGATCATCAGTGGACAAAGCCTGTCCCAAGCAGCATTCTGCTACCTAGCCTGAACAAAGCCCACCAGCCGGTAGCGCCTGAAAGCACCAAAGGCCGACAAAATTAATAAAAAGTTGGAAATTTATTTACAAAAGTGATAACGTTAATAAAAATAACGGTACGCTTAAATTTCGTAAGAATTATTAAGCTCGACCTAAAATTTACGGAATTAAACATAATTAACGTTTTTATTAATAACAATTTAAATAAAAGGGTTTTTATAAAAATGCTTTTAAAGTTTACGAGAAAAAAGTATTAAAGATTAAAAAGGTATTATACGGTTTAAGGAGGTTGTTTTAAAATAAAAAATAATATATTAATTTTTTTTTTCGTAAACGCTACAATGTTAAGATATAAAAAATTTAAAAAATTAAAAACACAAAACATATTATTAATTTAAAAAAACGATTTGAAATTATTAAGCTTGAAAAATTTAAATAACCTTTAATGATTTATGTTTTAAAACGAAAAAACGAACGATTAATTTAATTATTATAAAAGTCGTATATCGAAAAGGTAATAATTTAATACTAAAGCGATATATTAAACAAGTTTATATTTTTATCAATTAAAATAAACTTTTTCCGTTTAAAAAATTAGTAACGAATATATAATAAATATTATATTAAAAACAGGACGGCTTATTTCTTTTCGTTATCATTTTTATACGCCTCAATATCACGTTTATTACTTTGCGGTTATTACGTTTTACTTATAATTTCTTAAATATTTATTATGAAATTATAAATAAAATAATTCGGTATTTTTTATTATACCTATAATTTCGTAATTCGATATTAAATTAACGGAAACGTTGAAGTTATGGTATATATAAATAACGTTTCGTTTGTTAATAATTTAATTAATCGGAAAAGTTTTTAAAAGGTTATAATTTTATTATTTAAAAAAGCCGTAAAATTAAAAACGAATAAGTAAGATGAAATTATTACGAATACGATTAAAATAAAATTATTGATTTTAAATTAAACGGTTAAGAAAATTATTTTAAAATAAATTATTAAAAGATATTAACTTTAAAATTTCATTACCTTTTTTTAGTAAATCTAAATAATGAGTAAATATTCAAGCTATTTATAAAAATCGTTTTCAAGTTAATAATATAGTTAAGGTACGTTAAAATATATATTTTTAAATTAAAATAAGAATATTTATAAAAAAATTTATAAGTTAAGTAAAAAATATATATATATATATATATAATAGCTATCGGTTTTACGAATTTATTTATAAATAACGCGTACGAAAAGTTGGTAAAACTTTTTAAAGATTTTAAAAAACTACTTATTAACTAAAATTTATTAAAAAGCAAAACAAATTTCGTAAGAACATTATAACGCGTCGAACGGAACGTAAAATAACGCAAAAGTTTTTCATAAAAAGCAATTTAAATCAATTTCGAAAGAATTTTATTAATTAATAATCCTAGCGTAATAAGCGCCAGTAAGGTTTGCGATAACCTTATTAAGGGGTATATCGAATATAATAAAATAAGGTCGGAAAAAATCGGACCGTTTATCGCCTTAGTAGGTAAAGGAAATAGGAGCAACAGTTAATTTATATAAAGGATTAATTCCCTAAAACCCTGAAGAAAAGAGTTAACTATTATCATCATCAACATTAATATACGAATAAAGCTGCAACAAGGATACTTATATTTCGTAGTCTCAGGCTGTTTGACACGGATGGATTATTCGGCCGAAAGCGCGGGTGATCCTTAGGATCATGAGCGCTTCGAATAAAGGGAGCTTTATTGCTATTGCGTCAAGTATTTCCATCACGTTCGCAGATGACCGTTGATAACGGAGACGCTCACAATATACGGTGATCACCTGGAGCGCGGGAACGCAGGGCGCTAGGGGATGCGGGAGATCCCGAATACCGCGCGGCCGGTTCGGGGCAAGATTTTTACCTTGGCGAACGGGGAACGCTAATGTGGAAACGTTCTAATGGATCTTACAGTAAAAAGGTCGCTTAATAATTGGGATGGGACGAATAGGAGATCGCCGTTTGAAAAGGATTGGTCCGAATGATCAAAGTTAGGGGACCAATCAGGGCTCGTAAGAAGCCCTTGGCAAAGCTCGGCGGTCTTGGCGGCGATAAGAACTACTACTCCTATATAAAGCTTAGCTCTGTTAAGGGATCAGCTGGCGAAGGCTTACGCCGCTTTCCTTTGTATATACGCACATCTCTCAGGACTATAAATAGTTCTTCTTTGCTGGAAGGAACCCGTCAAAGAAAAGGGGGTGTATTATGGAAAAATAGGGGTCTAAAAGGCTTTAATCAGACACATTTGGTAAGCCCATGTGGGGCCCACCAGGCGCTATAAAATGGCTTCGATCAGCCTAAATAGCTTAGGAAGATTTTTCCCTTTTTAAAGCCAGAGCTATCAATATAGCGTCAATTTCTTTTATGACAGTTTCCAAGGTCAAGTCAATGCCGAGCTTAAGCAAAATCATCAAACCAACCCAAGCGGCACTAATTGACGAGCTCAAATCGGTTTTGGAAGAGATCGCAAGCTCCGATATACGACGAAATGTCAAGAGTGAACTACATTACGAAAATGGTCCCAAAAGGGGGCACAGACGGATCCCACAGGAGCTTAGACGGCCACTCAACACAATGACTGCCGATGTTGTTTCTATTTCCGGTACCACATCCTAGTGACCTTAGTGCTCCTAATCTTTCTTTGTAGTTGGAACACCCCATACAGCAGAGCCTCAGCTGTTGGAGGACAACCCGGCACGTAGATATCCACCGGCAAAATGCGGTCGACACCACGAACTACACTGTAGCTGTAATGGTAATAGCCGCCACCGTTCGCACAACTCCCCATGCTTATTACCCATTTCGGGTCTGGCATCTGATCGTAGCACTGCCGGACTGCAGGTGCCATCTTGTTGGTAACAGTGCCCGCGACGATCATGACATCGGCCTGGCGCGGAGAAGCACGGAATATAATACCCAAACGGTCTTGGTCATACCGCGGCATCGACGCATGCATCATCTCGATGCCGCAACAAGCAAGGGCGAAAGTCAGTGGCCACATAGACCCATTACGCGCCCAGGCCACGATCTGGTCCAAAGTCGTTCTTGTAGTCGACATATAGGTCAGCTTGCGGAAACTTCTTAAGTGGCTTGACACCAGCGTATGTATCGTCTTACAGGGTATAGTCGACCACGCTGGCTGGCTTCGATTCCGTGGAAAGAGCCAAAGTAGAGGAGGGAGGAGTGGGTGCCGCGTGTTTCGTTTTCTGTCGCAGAAGTCGTGTCGCATACGTGATACCCCTTAGATATGGGCTCAATAGTAGTCGACCTGCGGGACGATGCGTGTTGTATAATATGGAGAGGCGAACTGCGTGTTGACAGGCTTGTTAGTCAAGTGACATCTATTCTCCGCGTTGACAAAGGGTGGCCTACGCTTTGCCACTCGCGCGGTCCTCATCGTGCGTGATTCTTCCAAGGTTGACAGTAATAGTGAAAGTAAGGAAGAGTTTATTCTGCCCGAAGGCATGAGGACCGCTGCCATGGCCGACATACGGGACCTTAAAGGGCTAGCGCCTCATCGGGATATTCACACTTTCTGGACCCACTTAGGTCGAAGATGGCACCCACCCTAGTAGCCGAATCAAGGTATAAACACTGTGTAGAAACGGTGTACAGTACGCAGAATTTACAGTAGTCATCTTCTCTTGAGACTGTTCATCAACGAAACCTTACTAACTTCAGATTAGGGCCTGGATTCTGCCCTCGGGCAAAACACTCCCAGTCAGCATCGACCCGTTTCATCATATCCATTATGCGCCCGCACGACTGTGGCTGGCTTTGCACTCTGGTTACGATAGACTTTGGAAGCGTAAGCATATGAGATAAGATGTCCTGTTCAGTGTGCCAGCTGCCTATTGCCGAAGCTGTCCATCGCTCCGGGCCGTCTTCTAACGGTCGTGAGTGCCCATTTTGCTCGGCCGTCTTTTCTCGGGTCGACGGCGCCAGACGACACGCAAAATGCTGCCCTCAAAGAGGGGGTCGCACATTGCACGCTGGGAAGCGCGGTCGTAAGGCAAAGTCTTGTGACCAGTGCTCGCGCGTTAAAGTGCACTGTAACGCTCGAAACCAAAACCCCTGCGAGCGCTGCGTCTCTCGAAAGCTAGATTGCACTTTCAGTCGGCGCTGTACCGATGCCACTCATCGACAATCTATGCATGAGGAGCCGCCCGACTCACACGACTGTAGCGATGGTTGCGTTCCCTTGTCATTTCTACTCAATGTTACCGACGACAAGCAGGATCTTATTACGGAGAGGGCGGTGGGCGACGAGCCAGATGGTGCTCTCCTAGGGCCGACCTGCCTGACACCGCCACGAGCTCAAGCCCAGAGTAACGAAACAGTCGACTACATCGACCCGACGTTCTTATTGCCATCCGACCTCCAAGCGTGCCCCGTGCCTTTTGAGCTAGGTGGGCTATATAACACGGAAGAGCAAAGCCTTCTCGGCGCCTTCCTCTCCCCTCGGTCCCAGGAGGACCGGCTCTCATCGCGACTCGATCTCTTGGAATTGCACGTTGCCGCCCACGCCAGCTTTAGCGATCGCTGCAGGGGTTCATTTGATTCGACCGCTTTTCGGCGCTTCTTCAGTGTCCCCAACGTGCACACATTTGCCACGATATTCTGTCGCAAGCGGCACTACCAATACCCAGTCATACATTGGCCCACATTTTCTCTCGAAGAAGCCTCGCTTCCTCTGCTGATGGTCGTTTCTCTCACGGGAGCTACTTACTCATACCGTCCAGGACACGGACCAGAGCACATCACCGACGCCCGGAAACTCTACCATCTCGCGGATTCCTACGTTTTTCATCAACTGGGGATATGCCTTGACCGTCTGCCGTCAGGTATCGACCTCGCAGAAGCCATCCAGCTTTGCCAAGCTGCTCTGCTCATGTATGGTCTGGATACTCTTTTGCCAGGTGACTCAGCCATGCAGCACGCGGCCATGACGGAACGGTTACCGGCGCTGATCTCTGCTATGAGAAGGCTAGATTTCATTGGTTGCCGGCATAATCCTTCTGAAGACTGGCAGCTTTTTCTGCATCGTGAGCATATTGTTCGACTTGTTTCATGGACCTTTTGTGCCGACTGCTTGGCTACCTTGTCCTGCAATAACCCGCCGATTTTCTCTATGCTGGAAATGTCTGGGGACCTTCCATGTGACCCCGCACTATGGGATGCTGATTCAGCGTCGGCTTTTGAATTATTGAGATCCTCTCGGCAAGGCACCTCGCACTGTTTAAAAGACCTTATATCAAGGTTGCTCGACGGCAACTGGCGGGTAAATACCGACTGGGAGAATCTACCCCTTTTCCACCTACATGTCATGCTGTGCGGTGAGTTCCCAGCACACCTCCTTGGGCCTATCTACTGGATCAAATTCATAGGCCGCTGATTCGAACTTGTTGCAGCCTTTCAACAAATTATGTTCAACCTACATGTCACTATGTTTCTAGCACAGCAATCGGGAAAGCTGCTACAGACGCTTGGCACGTGGCGATATCTTTGGGGGAGAGCTATGGAGAAAATTCCGAACAATCATCACAAGTGGCTTGGTGTAGCGAAAAACCTGCCCGATATCGAGTACCTGTCGAGGCGAATCATTGAGGTTGCTACTAGCCCCAAAGCTGGTTCCTCGCGATACCTGCAGCGAGTCCCGTCTTACGGCGCAAGGGAACTACATGAGTTCATACGGGATTTTATATCAAAAACATAACCACTCACTTCCTAAATCTATGTATAGTTCCGTTCAGAGCTACTATGAGACCCTGATATCGTACACTGAAGCATATATGGCTGAAGAAGAGAGTACTATCAGGTTAACCTCTGAAGAGATCCTGTTTAAAAAGAGAATGTTGTGAAGTGTCAGGGGCTAAGGGAGTATGAGGAATATACGCGTCACTGAGAAGACGCTAGCCATACTAAGTGTCATCACTACGTAATTGATGCGATGCCTTTGCGGGACAGCCGCCATATAATTAGTTACTTATTTTCCCTTTTAGGGAAAAAGGGCAAGTTTTAAATTAATTATTTATATATTAACGTAGCAGAGAAGTAAGCTGCGCGGACAAGCGAACTGCGCGGTTCTTGGCACCTTGCAACAACAAATTCAAGTAACTCAACCAAACATATCAAATCAACCCAAACCAATTAAATATTTTTTTACTAACTAGACTTATAGCCTTTTTCCAAGTATACGTCTTATATCAAGGCTTATTGCGGACGTTATATTGCCATTCCTTCCTCCCCGCCACATACCGACGGGCCCCGTAACGCGCCTTATAACGCGCCTTCTAATACGTTTTATAACACTTTTTTCGACGTGTATTTTTAACGTATTAAAGCCGGACAGGAAATGTTTGCGTATATGGGTTAAGGATTCGATTAATAATAATTTTTTAATCGGTCAGCTTTAATATTTACCGAATAAAAATAATATTGGTTTAGACGCGTCGGAAGATAATTAGTCGTAGGCGGGTTAGAAAAAGAAATAATAACATAACGTCCATAACAAACCTTAATATAGTACGTATATTTAAAAAAAAAGGTACAGGTTTAATTATCAAAAAAATATTTAATTGGTTTTAAGTTAATTTAATAATATCCCATACAAGCTCACGAGCCAAACAAGCTCGCGAGCCGTTTTTTGGCACCTCGTAACAACAAATTCAAATAACTTAATAACAACATATTGCATTAATTTAAATTAATCGGATTCTTTTTCGTTAAACGTATTTACAACTTTTATATAAATATACGTATTATGTCCAGGCTTCCCCCAAACGTTATATTTCCGTTCCTTAATTTTAACCCTTTTACGATAACCTTTTCTAGTTACTGTTAGCTGCATTTTTTTACCATCCTTTTCTTTTTAAGCTAAAAAAACTTATTTCTTTTATATAATAAATATTTCTTTTTATTAAAAACGTTTATTTTTAATTTTATAACGTTTGTTTAAAATATAATTCGTTTCGCGTAATTAAATAACTTTTTTCCGAAAAAAAAAAATTTTCGTACAAAAATAATAAGTTACTGTTAGTTAAAAAATTAATCGATTTAATCATTTTTTGTTTTAATAAGTTACCTTGTTAATTTTTAATCTTTTTTTGCAAATAACGTCCTTATTTCGTTACTTTCTTGATATTTTTAAGAGTTTTCGCGGGCGGGGAACGAATAAAACCGGTAAAAGTTAACGGGAAAACGGTCGGCGTAAGCGTAATTGGAAAAACTTTTAATTCGGAAAAAACGGTATTAAAATTAAATGAAACAAACTTAGCTTTTGCAAATCCAGATTTAATATTATCAAACGTTATAGCAGCTTGGAACGCGTTGTAAAAGCCGGCGAAAAAATCTTTTTTGGCAATATAAGTATAATAACGTCGCATTAAGTTTTCGATATACCGCAAATAAAGGTATTTTAAAATAAAAGAATAAAATATATTAAAAAATTAAAACCGATACGAAAAATGCGCGTATATATAAAACGTAATAATATTATTATTAACGCAATATTTTTTAAATTTTATCGAATAATAACTTTCGTAGCTATCGAAATTAAAAAAACGTTTTAAACTTTTCGTACGCGTTTAAATATACTTATCAAAATATTAAATTTATTCGAAACCTAATTTATTTATTATCCAGCCGTTATTATTTAATATAATTTTTTAATCGGCTGCTGGTAATAAATTATTGCGGTACCAAAATTTAAAATAATTTTTTCCCGTTATAATAATAAATAACGGTATAATTTAACCTTAAAAATTAATAACATAAATAATTATAATTTTTTTTTTCCCCCTTATTACGTTTATTTAAGTTTTTTACGTTTTTCGGTATTAATAATTATCATACCCGTTACTATAAAAAGCCTTATTAAAAATTTAATTTCGTCGAAATTATAAATATTTTTTTTTTGTGATACCGTATTTCGCGATTATAACCCGAACAAGTTTAAACCATTTACGAAACGTTTCTGGATTTTCGTATAAAACCCGTTAATAATCGATTTTCCGATTTAAACGCGTTTAAAACTTTTTTTGCCGTTTGATAAAGTTCGACGCCTAATTAATTTCAACGTATTTTATAACGCGTTAAGTTAACAATATATTAACCATATTTTTAACGTACTAAAGTCGGATAAAAAACGTTTACGCATTTAAGTTAAGAACTTTTTCGATAATAAATTTTTTTTCGGTTAGCGTTAATTTTCGCAATTAAAATAATATCGGTTCGGGCGTATCGACCGTAATATCGGGCTTTTAAAGTAAATTCGGGAATATTATATATAAAATATAACTTTTTAAAACTTAATTTCTGGTTTTGTCTTTTAGCCTGGATAATTAAGTTTATCTTAAATTCTTTTATAAAACGTTTTACATTATTAGTATTAAGAAATTAATAATTAAAATTAGGTAGTTAAAATATGGATAAAAACGGCTCGCGAGCTTGTATGAGACGTTATATTATAATTAAGTTATTTAAATATATTATTACAAGATGTTAAGAACCGCGTAGTTTGCTTATTTAATACGTTATATTATTTCTTTTATTTTAAATTTACTACATTTTAATAAATTAAAACTTTTATATTTCGATTAAATTATAAGAAAAAAAAAAGATATAACGATAAATTTTTATAATATTAAAACGGTTATTCCAGTTATTAAACTTATTTAAATTCTGGAATTTAAATTTATTTTATAAAGGTTTAAGCAGCGGTTTGAAAAATACAAAAAGTAAGTTTAAAATTTAAATAACAAAAACGATCATATTTTTAAAGAAAGTAACGATATTTATTAAAAGGTTTTATAAAAAATATCGAAGAAAAGAGGTTACTTGCTTAATTATTAAGCCTTAAAGAACTTTAAACGCTTTATAATAACGTTATTACAAGGCTTTTACATTATATATAAAGCTGTTTAACTATTACTTCTTAAAGTAAAAATTATCTATAACAATTTATACTTTTTATATTTTATA
Organism: Monosporascus sp. CRB-9-2; assembly: GCA_004155915.1. Lineage (NCBI taxonomy): Eukaryota > Fungi > Ascomycota > Sordariomycetes > Xylariales > Monosporascus > Monosporascus sp. CRB-9-2. The sequence goes on from QJOA01000003.1 coordinate 176,126, forward strand.
TAACTCTTTTTTTATAATCAGTCTAATTATAACTATTATAAATTTAATACTTTAATTCCGTAAAATAACTATAATTTAATTAATTACAACTTTTCATTTATTAATTTAATACGTTATTACTTTTAATATATCGGATAATTCCATTTTTAAAAATATAATTTTTAAAAATTGCTTTAATTACTTTAATTAAATCCTTTTTTTACGCTTTAATACTTTTATACGCGGTATTTAATATTTTATCGATTTAAATGCACTTTACGTTAATCGTTTTATAAACGTTCGTACGCTTTTTACGTTTAAAAAAATACTGTGAAAATTAACGCTTAATTAAAAAGACAATATACGGAAGTTTTAACCGTTTAATAAGATTTTTATATTAATTTTTATTAACATAACCTTATTTCGGAATCTTTTAAAAGGTTACAGACCGTAAATTTAAACAAAATAATATTAAACAAACTTAAATATCTTACAATAAATATTAAGAAGAGATTACAGAAAACTTTTAAAATTAATAAATATATTAATATTTATATATAAATTAACGTAACGATAAAAAGCCAGAATTTTAAAAACGGTTAAATTACTCTCATTATGTCAGCAGTGACAGTGATCGAATGCAGGAATCTGGCGTAATTGCTCTGGGTTAGTTCTCTTATTGTCAGCTAGTTGGGGGGTACGTAGCGTATCCCAGAAACGGAAAGGTCATCTACTGATCGGCATATACATGTTCCATAGCTAGAATACGAAAAAGCTGAACATATCCTATAATATACGTAATTAACATAATATAATAATATAATTAATATTTTTTATATTTAATAATTAAAAGTTTGATTCGTTTAATTAACGTTATATATTAATTAATTAGTTATTATTAAAAATATATAAACTATATATTAATAATAATTATTTATATATTTTATTAGCTTTAATAACGACCGTATTATTAACGTTTTTTATTATTTATAAAAAAGTTAAAAATTACAAGTATTTTAAAAAAAAGATTTAGTTTAAAGTATACGTTTTTAAGATTTAAGATTATATCGACTTTAATTAATTACGTCCGTTACTTATTAAACTTATAAAATCCGATATAATCTTTTATTTAAAAAAACGAATCCGTTTTTTAATGCAAATTAATATTTTATTTTTTATAAAAACTAGCGAAAAAATTAATTTTACGAATTAATTAACGAATATTTTTAAAATAATGACCGCAAGAAAATAAATTTATATTTAAGAATATACGGTATATATTTATAAAGATTGAAAATACGATAGTTTTTATAGAAATATTAACGATTTAACGAAATAAGTTCTATAATTTATATTTTTAACGATTAAATAAACGATCTTTTTAAAAGATTTGCAAAAATAATACGTTATATTGGCTAAATCTAGTAAAATGTACGATGATAGGTTTATAATTAATACTGAACGCGAATATGGCAAAATATTAAAGTAAATCTCGAAATTTATTAAAAAGTTAAACAAATAAATTGGAAAATAAAAAGAAATTACAGTTATAAGGTAACTATATAAAATTTTAAAAACGAATACGACAATCGAATAAATTAATAATTTATATATAACCGTAACTTTTTTAATAAAATCTTAAAAAATTTCCTTTTTTTAAAAAAAAAACGAAATTACAAACGATACGATTAATTATTAAAGGCGGTTATTAATTTTTTAAATTATTAAGCCTAAAATCATTAACTATTTATATTACGAAACGTTAAAAAAAAGTTTTTAACGTTTTACAGAACTTTGCAAATTTATTTAAATAAAACGATTTTAATTAAAATACTTCCAAATTTATTGACGCTTAATTAAATAATAAAGCTTTTAGACGAAAGTTAAAATAAAGTAATCGTAAAAGTTTATATTCGGATTGAAATATTAATACACGAAAACGTTAAAAGTTAAACGTATAAAATATACGAAAAAAAAAACATATTTAAATATTTTATATAAATTAATTTAATATTATTATACGTTTTTTAATAAAGCTTTGACAAAATTTAAATTTAACGAAATAATAAAAATCATATTTAAAAAGCGGATTATTTTTAATTAATTTTTTTTTTAAAAATCGATCGTTTATTAAAAACTATAAATAAATTAATTATATAAAAGTTAAATTAACTTTTTAAAAAAAATAAAACGAATTTTAACATATTTTGTAATTTCCGATTAACGTAAAATAATAAGCATTTTATTTTATTATTTAATTTTTTTTTTATTTTAGATTCAAGATCGACGATATATACATTTAACATTATTAACAAATTTCTAAATTTTAAATTAATTATATAAAGCGATAGAGTATACGTAAATAATAATGTTATCCCGATTAAAAAGTACGGAAAGATTAAAATATTATTTCGACATTTTAACGGTATAAAAATGTTACAATTTTATAACGTACTTATTACAAAAAATTTATATATAACTTAATATTATTTCGACAACTTCGAAAAAGAAGTATTAATAAAATAACCGAAAAATTAGAATTTTATTTAAAATAAATATAATTAGGTAATTATTATATTAATAATTAAATTTAATTAATTCGTTATTAAAAATATTAATATAATAACTCTTTATATAACTTTAGTTAATTATAAACGAAACGTTAACTTATAAATAAAGAAACTCTTACGTACAGGTAACGGTACTATATAACACCTAAGATTAGGCCATCGAGGCCCCGAAATAATCGCTTAATTATAGTCCTATATAAAGGAAATCCGCCTAAAGGGTTTTATAATAGTCGAGTGTTAAGCATATAGCAAAATGAAGGCCAAAAGACAAATACGTCGTAAGCTACGGAAGGGAGCATCCCGGCCAGGACAGAAAAGCGCCATCGACTTTACAAATTTCGAAGAAGACCCGGAAAGCTATAGATACGTCATATTCGCTACCAACAAATACTCAGGATTTATCTGGGACATCTACCTTAAAGTCGCGTAGCCACTGTACCAAGAGACTGGATTTATAAGTCCGAACTTATTGCGCTACTTATCTAACACACCCCTTTAATGGCTAGCGATCAAAATGGCGCGTACTTCGGGTAATTTTGTTCCCTAAACTTTCGCAGCTCGTATAGCGCGTACTTTAGGTAATTTTTCTCCCTAAACTTCCGCAGCTCGTAACCAGGATCGAATTTGAAGCCTTTAAGTAAGTATGTCAAGTACAGGGTTCTGGGCCATTAACTATGACGGTAGAACTCTACTTTGTAAAGCTTGGTTGAAACTCTTAATTATCGCGTAGCCACTACACCAAAAGACTGGATTTATAAATGCGAACTTATTGCACTACTTATCTAACACTTAGTTCTAGAAAAAAACAAATCTAGTCTGTAGGCAATCGCCCTTACATACACGATTAGGTAACAAAGGATCATCAGTGGACAAAGGCTGTCCCAAGCAGCATTCTGCTGCCTAGCCTAAACGAAGCCCATCAGCCGGTATCACCTGAAAGGACTCATTGCCGACAACTTATTTTAAAAAATTATAATTCAAAATTTACTTAAAAAATTACAGCATTAATTCGCCCATTTTTAACTAAACATTATTATAACGATACGTAAAAAATATTGTAAAATTTTACGCCTAACCGAAATAAACTATATAAAGCCTAATTAATAATCCCGGACCTAATTTACCGTTTATACCTAGACTAAAACGTATAACCTTTAAAAAATTAAAAATTCATTCGCGGTAAAATATGTTTAAAATGCTGTAATAAAGCCCCTTATATTAAATTAAAGCTAAAAAAACTTTTTAATTTTATTCGAAATAATTCGCTTAATAGGTCTACTAAAATCTTAAAAACGTTAAGAGCTTAATTGTTGGTAATATATTACTAAAACAAGTTCCGTCCCTAAATTAAAAAACCCGGGATTTTTATAACCTTTATATTAAAATTACCTTCCGATTTAAAATTAATGTAGTATATAAGCGAACGCAATATATAAGTAAGCGCAACACTTTTTTAACCATTTTAACTATTTATCTTTAATGGTTTATTTTTTTAATACTAATATTATAAAACGCCTTATAAAAAAAGAAAAATAAACTTAGTTATTTAAGCTAAAAAACGAAACTCGAAACTTAATTATAAAAAACTTAATTTTATTAATAAAGTTTTAAAAGCCGAGGTCGATCGTGTTGGGAAAGATTTTCTGGATCGACAGTAATGTCGATAATTTTAGCTCGTCCGGTAATTTTGTAGTATTTTTGTACCGTTAATGAAACGGTTTTCGTTGTAGTCCTGCGGTTCTTGACTACTGGTATTACGCATTCAGACTTGCGCGGCATGGTGTCTTAAGTAACTCGAGAAGCTATGGGAACGATCGAGATTGGCAAGGGCTCGGAAAGATGCCAGCCTTTTATGCGCAATTAAGGTTTACCGTTAAAGTTTGCTTTTAAAGTTTGCCTTTGAGGTTTAATTTTTAAAAATTTACCGCTTAAAAGTTAATATCTTTTAAATTATATTAATCCTGCCGAACCCGTAAGCTAGCGGGTACAAGGTTTATTAAGATCGAAGCTTATCGGCAATCACGTATTAATTGGTTTTAAAATAAAATTTTATAAAACCGAGGTATTAGTTTATCTTAACCGTAAAACTATTAATAAATTATCGTATTCGAAAATATTAAGTATAATATTTATCGTACAAATTATATCGTATAATAACTTTTTATATATTTGGCTCAGACTGGAAAATAAGGCTTGAACCTATTCGACCTTACATTAATAAAGTATTATCTTTTTACCTTAATATACCGTTTTACCGGTAAATACGCCCAAACCGATATTACGCTTAATTTGCGGAAAATAACGCCGACCGAAAAAAAAGTTTATTATTAATTAAATTTTTAATTCAAATATGTAAACGTTTTTTATCCGGCTTTAATATATTAAAAATATAGTTAATATATTTTTTACTTAATACATTATAAAATGCGTTAAAATTAACTTGACGTTAAATTTTATTAAACCGTAAAATTTATTTTAAACGTATTTAAATTAAAAGATTAATTCTTAAAGGGTTTTACCGAAAAATTAGAAATTCTTCGTAAATAATTCGAACTTATTTAGGTTAAAATAATAAAATACGGTATTATAAAAGAATATATTTATAACTTTAACGAAATTAAATTTTAATAAAGTCTTTTATAATAACGGACATAATAATTATTAATACGGAAAAACGTACAAAACTTAAATAAACGTAAAAAGAATGTTTTTTTTACATTACTCTGTATTATTATAATAAAGAAAATTATTTCCAGTTTTAATACCGTAATAATTTATTATTAATTATTAATTAAGGAATTGTATTAAATAGTACCAATTAAATAATAAATAAATTAAATTTTAAATAAATTTAATATTTAAATAAATATATTCGAACGCGTACGAAAGGTTTAAAACGTTTTTTTATTTTCGACGGCTACCAAAATTATTATTTAATAAAATTCGAAGAATATTACGTTAATTACAATATTATTACGTTTTATATATTTACATATTTTTCGTATCGGCTTTAACTTTTTAATATATTTTACTTTTCTCATTTTAAAACGCGTTTATTTATTATATATTAAAAACTTAATATAACGTTATTATACCTCTATTACCAAAGAAACAGCTTTTTGCTCATTTTTTCGATACGTTTAAAGTTATAATAATATTCGATAATACTAAATCTGGATTTGAGAAAATTAACCATATTTTATTCGATTTTAATAACGTTCTTTTCGAATTCGAAATTTTTTAATTATACTTACGCGAACCGCTTTCCCGTTAACTCCCGCCGGTTTTATTTTATCTTCTATAAAAGCCTTTAGAAATATCCGTAAAATAACAAAATAAAAACGATATTTAAAAGAAATTCAAAAATTATTTAAATAACTTATTAACCAAAATAGTTAAATCGGTTAATTTTGTAATACAAGGTTATATATTATTATTTTATAAAACCGTACTTTTTGGAAAGAAAGTTTCATTATATAAAACGAACCATATTTTAAGTAAACGTCGGAAAATTAAAAATAAACGTTTTTAAAAAGGAAAAATATTTATTATAAAAAGGGAATAAACTTTTTAAACGAAAAAAAAGGTAATAATAAAAGAATGCAATTAATAACGGCTGGAAATAATTATTGTAAAAAGCTTATAATTAAAATCAAAAATATAACGTTTAGGGCAAGCCCGGATAAAATACGTATATTTATAAAAAAGTTATAAATAGTTTTAACGAAGCAAATCCGATTCATTTTAATTAATGCGATATATTATTGTCATGTTATTTAAATTTGTTATTACGAGGTGCAAAAAATTGTTACGTTCGCTTGTATATTGCGCTCGTTTGTATGGCACGTTAATGCTTTTATTTAACGAAAGATTCTTTTTCTCTTAAAAAATTTAACAAAAAGTGTAATAAATATCTTTTTTTTATTACGTTAAATAAAACCTATAAATAAGAACACATTAAATATGCTGATTTAGATTTTGAAATTATAATTAGAACCGTTTATAAATTCCGTTATTTTAATTAAAATATTTAAAAAAACTTATCGATATTTTAATAAGGATTTTTAAATAAAAACATTAATCAGGTATATTACGAAACGATTAACGTTTAATATTAACATACAATTCGGCAATATTACAATAACATGAATCAATCTTTATATCTTAAATACTTTAATCCCGTTTTAAAGATTTATATTATTATTTATTGTAATAAGTACCCTTTATACTAATTAACCTTAATTGATAAATAGAAAACAAAATATTTAATAAATATCAAAAGTGTATTCGTTTTAAATACTTTTATAGGTAACATTATAAATAAAACGGTAAAAGTGGAATTATCCTTATTACCGATTAATAATATAAAATAAAAAGTAATTAACAAAGTATTATTTAAAATCCTTAATAAGTTAAAGCATAATGTTATTTTTAATAATATAACGCTAATAAATACATTTTACGTTAGTATTGTTTCTTAAGCTTTACTGAAAATATTGAAAAATTAATGTTACCGCATAAGTTACTTTTTTAATAAAAAGTTAATAAAAGCATTAGTTTTAGAAGATTTATATAAATATATTTTGAATAACTCTGCAAAACCCGGTAAACATTTTAATACTTTTAACGATTGAAAAGAAAAATGAAAAAAGTTATTTTAAAAAAATTTAAAAAAGAATATAGAATATAAAGAAAAATTTAAAATTTAAAATATAAAAATAAAGAATTATTATAAAAGCGATCGAAGAATCTGTTATATTTTTAAAGAAAAATGAAGGATTTTTAGCAGCTTAAATCTAGGGATTAAATTAGGACGGGGAGATTTGGTCTTGATTAGCGCATAATCGAAAAGAGTGTTACGATTAAGCTCAGGGTTTAAAATATATTAAAAATAACGTACACTACAGTATAATGTCTAGATTAGTTTCAGCAAAAGATATAAGCGATAAATAATAAATATTTTAAAGTTGCGGCCGTCGAAAAGAACTGTTAAAGATATATAGTAAGTGTTAATTAATTAATCTGCCGAGTTATATACTCGGCTTTATACCTTGTTTTATTTTAACTTTTGTTTGAAAAACAGAAATTGTTTTTAATTTATTTTTACAGAATAATTAAATAAAAACGTAACGTAATTAACTTTTAACTTTATAAAATATATATAAGATTTATTAGTTAATTTAATTAACGCTTATAAGGTTTATTTTCCAGCCTTTTTAATTCAGAACTTCGTTTCTTGCGTTTAACTAGATTTTCGTACTATTTAACTTTTTTTTTCTTTTATACTTTATTTTCTTTTTCCTTTTTAACAATCGAAACCTTATACTTAAGTTAATTAAGTGAACTTTAAAGGGAATATAATTCCGGTTATTACGTTATAACTTTATAAATATTTTTTACTTATTTATATAATATATTTTATCGACTTTTAATTATTACCTATACTTGCAATTAATTTATAACCGGTTAAAGCTTTTATTTTGGTTCGAAAGTAAATTTAGAAATTTATGTCGGTATTATATTTTTAGGACAGATAAGTTATAAAGCGGGCATAAATGTTACGGTAATTTATTAAATCGATTTTCTAAAGTTTTATTTTTTACTTTTCCTAATGAACACCGGCGGCTTTATTATATCTGCTACGAAAATAAAAAATCTTTTAATTAAAGAAAATTCAGCTTAATTATTAATTACCTTTGAAATTTAAAACTTTATTAATATTTAAATTTTTATTATTATCGCTGGCCGGGAATAGAAATTTATTAAACTATAATTTTATAAGCTTTAACATGTTATCCTTTTTTATCTTAAATCCAAGGTATTTTTATATTAATTCTTTTATATTTTTCGTATAACGGTTTTTTCAAAGAATATAAATTTATTTTATTATTTTAGGTTTTAAATAATAAAATAAAACGCGTAAATAACCTATAAATTATAAACTTAAGGTATATTTTAGGCCGGTATTTTCGTGATCGTTATACGTACAAATAAGTTACCGAAAGTTAAATTTTTGTAAATCTTTCGATATTTTTACAAAAGTAATTTGGTAGGGCTTTCGGATAAGTAAATATTAAAAAATACGAAAATTTTTTTTCATCGGATATATAATTTGTTAATTGAATAATCTTTTATTTATTACCAACTAATATTTTAATTTAAATAATGGATTAAACGTATTCCGAATTATAAACTAGGACCCCTTTTTTTATTTTAGTAAAAATAGTAATAATTTAATTTTTGTAAGTTACTTTTTGAGGTTTAAAAATAATGGTTATAATTTTAAATAGGGTATATATGATACTTCTTGAAAATAAAAAAAAATTTATTAAAATCGTAAATATTTTCCGTTCAAAATAGTTACAAAGGCTTGCCATAATCCGGTTAATATAAGGTTACTTTAAAATTTATCAGATCATAAAGAAAATAAAATAATTTTTCAATATAAACGTTTATTGTTTTTATTATATAAGGTAATAGACATAAACCGATTAAATTAGTACTTTAAGGATAATATTATAATAGAATAACAAGTACGATTTTCATAATGCATTATACGTAATATGCGGTTTACTTTATTAATATCCTGTATAAATATATTAACGAATTATTTAAGGTTTTTGAAACATAATATATTCAAATTTTTAAACCTTTCGTTTCTATTTCATATAATATATTTTTAAACTACTGTATAATAACCAGTATTATAATTAAAATATATAAATTAATTCAAACAATTTAAGATAATTTAAAATAATAAAGATAAATAAAATTACTCTTTAGTATTAAAATATACATAAATATAAACATATTTATACTTAGATATAAATATATATAAATGTAGGTAAGTTATAAATATTAACTTGAATAAGTAGAGGAATTTGTTAAAGTATAATATCGAATTATGCCCGTAATCGAGTAAATATATATAAAGCTAATATATTAAATTTTTGTTAAAAAACCTATACGTCGAAAGATTTTTAAATGATTTTATCCGATATTATATAAAAAGAGATATTATCGTCGGTACGTTTTTTTAAAATTATTATATAATAACTTTTATACTTATATTTTTTTTAACTTATTTCTTACAAATTTTATTAGAGTTTCTGACCTAATTATATTTAGTTTTAAAATTTAATATATATTTAAATATATATATGATTAGTTTTTCGTTTTAATTAATATTAGTATAAATTTCTGGAAATTATTAAACTAAGTAATACGCGGATTTATTTTAGAAATATAACTTCAAATAAATTTATTAATTTTATTGAAAAAAATACTTATTACAAAGTAAGCTGGATTAAACAACAGATTATTAGGTTTTGGTAAAATTAAACCCATCGTTTTAAAATGAAGTAAAATATACATAAATTTGAACATATTTTATTTAATATTATAAAGTTTTAGTTAACGTGCTATATCATTAAACGGACCAAACCAATAAACGGACCAAAATCTTATACCTTATAATAATTAATTTAAATTATTTAACCATAACATTTTAAATCGATTTTAATCGACCGAATATTTTGTTACTAACTATTTTTAGAATTTTTAAATAAATATACCTACTATATTAAGGCTTATTACGGTCGTTATGTTACCATTTTCTTTTTATTAATCCGCCCGTAACTGATTAACTTTAATACTTGTTAATAATAATTCTTGCCATAACTTTTTTACTGATTAAAAAGATTTATTTATCATATATAATAAGTATTTATTTTTCTGAAAAACTTTTATTTTAATCATATAATTATATAGGTTTCGAATTAGTACGAAATTAAGCTCGTTACGCTTTATTATATGCCCTACTATACGCCTTACAAAACGTCTCGTAAAATGTTCCGCACGGACCTCTTATACCCTTTTACGCGTTTTTAATATGCTTTTAATGGGTTTTATAACACGTTTTCCTCCGTATATTTTTAATATATTAAAGCCCTATAAGAAATATTCGCGTATTTGAAGAAAAAATCGGTCGAAAATAGTTACTTAATCCGTTGGCTTTAGATTATATGAAATAAAGGAAATATTAACTTAAAAATATTAAGAAATAATCTGTTACGGACGGGTTAAAAGAAAGAAATAATAATATAACGTTCATAACAAACTTTGATATAATACGTATACTTATTAAAAAGTTATAAATACGTTTTATGAAAAACTATACGATTAATTAAAATTAATTTAATATGTTATAGTTAAGTTATTGGGATTAATTATTACGAGATGTAAGATTTTAATTCGTTTACTGGTTTGGTCCGTTTAATGGCGTGGTACGTTATATTAAATACGACTATATTTTTAAACTTATAACTTATCGTACCGATAAAACTTTAATTATTAACTAAGGTATTATACTTTTATATAACCTGAAGAATATCCGTAAATTTTAAAATTTAATATATCGCCGGGTAATTCTTTACGAATTAATTATTCTTAATCTAAATTTCGTAATATAATATTTAAATCAGATATTTTATAATTTAAAATAGTAATTATAAATAACCTATAACTTATTAAATCTTAGCCTTAGTGAATACTACCGATAATTAAAATAATAAAAGATAAATATCCAGCTCGATTTTAAATACTATTAAATTGATCACCGGTAACCGTTAATTAATATCGATTGTTTTTTTACCTTTCAAAATATTTTAACTTTATAAAGTTGTTTCGTGGTTTTTATTAACGGCTTTAATTATTTTAACAAATTTATATATTATTAATCGGGTTTTAAAATTATTTTTAAGTATTAGAATATTATAGCTTTTTAATACTTAAATTAAACGTTACCGAAAATGAACTTAATTTTAAAACAATTAAATTATTATAAATTATATAATACTTGAATATATTAACATAACTACTTTTTGTGTTTTATAATACCGTGAATAAAGTTTTATTAATTAATATAAATTATTACAAATTATATTTATTAATTTATTTAGTGGTTTAGTTATTAATCGCTATATTTAATAACGAATTAAAAACGAAAACTTTTAAATAACTATTAATATTTAATTTAATATAATCGTTATGTTTTAAAACGAAGGAAAAATTACCGTTTATTTGACATTTATCGAACTATTTCGCGCCAAATTTACGGGTTTTTTATATTTTTACTTTCTAAAAACTTTCGATATATTATGAACTTATTTATTTATGTTTTTAAAATATTTGATATTATTCCGTACCAACTATATAAACAACGGTATCGAATATCAAAATAACCCGATTAATATAATATATATTTATTTTTTAAGTATTAATCGATTTCGAGATTTTATAAAACATCTTATATTAATTACGTCGGGTTTATCGAAATTTATAAGTATATATTCCGGGATAATATATCTCAAAATTATAAGGTTAATTATAAAGGGGTATTATAAATTTATAAAAATATATTTACAATAATATTTGCGCGATTATAAAAATAATCGATAAAATTTAATTCTAAAACAAAATAAAAACTGTGTTTTAAATTCTTAATACCTGGTGAATATAATTAAAAATATCGATTATAAGTAAAATATCCTAAGTATCGTATAATATAATAATAAACGAGATAATAATAAGTTATAATAAAGTTTCTATATGTTGATTTTCTGCAATTAAGTGCGTTAATTCTTTCCGTGGTTTTACTCCGTTTGTTTCTGGTATAATATTCTCGTTTATAATTATATAACTTTCGAATCGACTATTAAAGAATTATATTTCAATATTTATTTTTCTATATTTTAAAATTTAAGTAGTTCGTTTTTTTAATAATTTAATATTACTTATATTTAAAGTATTTAAAATTTTGTTGGCGAATTAATCGATAAATGGTTTCGTTTAATTATTTTACATCAATCGATCGATTTTCAAGATTTTTCTTTTTCGTTTTTATTATTTTTTTCCTTATTCTTTTTTTAAATAGTAAGTACTTTAATTAATAATTTTATTAATTCAAAAGAAATTAACATAATAATATTTAAGTTTTAGATTCTTAAATATATTTATATATTAGGGCGTATTATATAATAATTGTCGGCAATTAGTGCTTTCAGGTGCTACCGGCTGGTAGGCTTTGTTCAGGCTAGGCAGCAGAATGCTGCCTGGGACAGCCTTTGTCCACTGATAATCCTTTGTTACCTAATCGTGTATATAAGGGCGATTGTCTACGGACTAGATTTGTCCTTTCCTAGAACTTAAAGAATTAACATAAAGCAATTACGCCAGATTTCTACATTCGATTATTATAACTGCTAATATGGTAACATTTTTTGGTTAATTAGTAACCGTAATACGTTATACGAAATGGTTAATTATAAATTGAAAGCTAAATTAATAAAAAAAAATAAAAAGTTTAAGAAAAGGTCGTTTAATTAATAATTTAGGAAAAGGTTAAATAATAATTAATAATGGCAGAAAAATGCAAAATTTTTAAGGAGTTTCTTGCTAAGCAAATTAATAACTTATCCGATAACGGTTTCGTTTTTAAAAAACGAAAATATATAAACGATAACCTTTTTTCTTTTTTTTTATCCCGGACCTTTATACGATTAAAAGGTTTTTTAAGATAAAAAATTTTATAATAAAAGAAAGCAGGCGGAAAAATAAAAGGTATTTTTAATAAAAGATAATCCGTCGCCTTAGTAATAAAAACTAAAGGCAAATTTAAAAAAGTTTGGAACTTTAATTTAGAGATAATATACCGAAGTAAATTTAAACAAGCTTTATACGTCCTTAGGTATTAATATAAATAGGATTAAATAGGACGTTAAAATACGGGAAGATAAATATTAATAGGTCAAGGATAAAGTTAAAGGTATAAAGCTTTAAAATTAAAAGATTAACGAAATAATATTACGATTAAACGATATAATAATAAGGTTTTTGGATATATTTAAAGATAAAGCGTCGTAAAGTTCGAAGAGTTCGCGAAATGTAAGTATATAAGTAAAAGCGTTAAAGAGCGTTTAGCCCATAACTCGGGCAAGTAATTCGAAGGAAGTTTTTATTATAATACCCGTTACAGTATCTGTTATATTGTCCGAAAAAAGCGACGTAAAAAAGATTAACTCTTTAAAAGAAGGTAAAAAAAAAAACTTAAAAGGTGGTTGATTAAAAAGCCCGATTTTTCGAAAAAGGAGAAAAGTAAAAAGGTAAAGTTATTATTTAAGGGAAAGGGAATAACCTGCGGAAATTTTAATAATTTAGACAGTTTATTACTTTTATTATCCTTTTTTTAGGGTTATTTAGGAATTTACCGAAACGACGGAAAGGATATTATAGTTTTTCTAGCAGTTTTTTTAGCTTTAGTTTTAATAATTTAGATAATTTTAACGAGTTAGGTATCCGTTTAAAGGAACGGAAGAAAAATTTTAAGAAGTTTAGTAACGATTCGAAATTTCGTTGGAAACGTTTCGACTTTTTTTTAAATAAGGAGAATTATTTATTAGGTTGGGTTAATTAAAAGCTTTGGAATAACGTTTTTAATTTTGCCCTGGAAGAAATTAGCTATAAGGACGGTATAAAGCTAAAACAAATTGATTAGTTGCGTTTGGCGAAGGTTATTACCAAAACCTGCAAAAAAGCGCCCTTTAAGTTGATTATAAGTATTAAGAAAAAAACAAAAATGTTAAGGATTTTACGGAAAACCTATATAGTAATAAGTAAGGCCCGGTAGAGGTTATTTTGGAAAAAGCTTAGCAAAATTATATACGATAAAAAAGATTTTATGTAATTTATTACCAAGTTTTAAAAGTTATTTCGAAAAGTAAAAAGCTGTGGCATAAAGCTTAAAACCGAGGAGCATATTATAATGTTTCTTATTGCTGTAAAGGACCGTACTAGCAGCTGGTATAAAACGATATAATTAATATTTAAATAAACGGATTATTTTTTCTAGTAACTGATTAACGATTTTAATAATAAATTTTATAACCGTATTAACAAAAAAAAGAATAACGGACGGTTTTATAACGTTTAAAGGAATAAAGGTAAGGGAAATAATAATAACTTTCGAGATAATAAGCCCGTATGGAACAAAAACGGAAAGCTATTTTGCTTTAACTGTAGCAAGTACGGATATTTGGTAAAGAACTACCTTAAATCACAAAAGAAAAAAAACGGTAAAAGGAAAAAAGGGAAATAAGGCCGAAATGGAGGTAAAAGTTAAGGTAATAATAATTAAAGCAACAGTTTTCGTAACACCCGCGGCGATGCTTACGGCGGTGGACCGGGTAAAAAGCAATTTATCCTTAAAGGCCTAAAAAACTTATACCGTTTTAGTGGAAAAATATTTAACGCCTATATTAATAAATAATAATTTTAAAACTTTATGCAATAATACGATAAGATAATTTAAAAGTTAACTATAATAATTAATATTATTAAAATTATAACGCCTAAATGCTTTAAAACAGTGATTATAATAATTAATTGCCTTAAAGCTTTAATAATCGAGAGCTTTAAAGCAACCGTTATAGATAACGTTAGCAAAACGTTTCAAAAGGTAGTTATAATAATTAAATACTTTAAGGTTATAACGATTAAAAGCTTTAAAGTAGTTATTATAAACAATGCTATGCTGTTATATATCCATTTATTTATGAAGGATAATGAAAATAGGCTATTTTGGGACTTAAAAGCGAACGTTAATATTACGAATAATATTAAAAATTTTAAAAAGAATTCGGGTTTAAATATTAAAAATAAGGGAATTTATATTATAACAGGTAAAAAACCTATTATCGTTACTACCGTTGGGATAATAAAATGGCCCTTAAGGGGGCTCCGTAAAGAAAATAACGAAATTATAATAAAGTATACGTTATATATTAACGACTTCCCTTTAAAGAAATTTTTTAAAAAGATATATTATAGAAAAGGAAAATACCTAAATAAAAATACCTTAGTAAACTTTAACGGGTCCCAATTAACAATAATTAATATACTTCGGAAAAACTTCTTTTTATAACTTTATAAAAAACCGGAGCTTATTATTAAGGCCTCGGAGTCGACGAACAACAAAAACTATTAATAAAAATACGTACTGGGGCAGGTACTTGGTAAGGACGAAGGTAACCTAAAAAAGGTATTCGTTAACGTTTTTAAAAATAAAAAGGTTCGTATAATAGACGAAATAATGAAAAAAATCATCCTCTGGTACCGCCGTCTTTATTATCCCAGCATAAAACGACTAATTTAAACCATTAAAAGGTTTACGGGAATAAACTTAAACCCTAACGAAATAAAAGCGCTGCTTTATATAACGTATAACGAAGGAAAAATACGGAAAATTTTATTTATAAACTCTTAATAACGGAGGCAGTACGTAAAAAAAATTATTTGGTATAATATAAGCTTAATTAAACCCGTTAATATTAAGAATAATAATTATTTCGGTTTTATTATAAATAAATTTTTACACTATAAAAAATATTATTTATTTAAAATTAAAAACGAAATATAATAAAGCTTATATATTTATATTATATAGATAATTAAACGTTTGGAAGTAACTAAAAGCCAAAAAATGCAGATTTTACGCCTGGACGGCGATAAGGAATTCGGTATAAATATAATCGAAAAGTTCTACGTAATTAAAGGTATTAAATTAATAATTTCCAGCTTCTATAACCAATACCAAAACGGAATTACGGAAAAAAATATTCAGTTTTTATAAAACGAAATTCGTACGAGTTTAATTTAAATAAAAATCCCGATATACTTTTAGGATCTAATGATAAAAGTTATAACGTATATAATTAACAAAACTAAATAATTTATAATAAAAGATATAATATTAATCGAATACTTTAAAAACGTATTTAAACTTAATAAGTTATATAAACCTAATAATAATTATTTTCGAATTTTAGGCAGTAAGTATATAATCCTAATTAATAAAAATTATAAAATTAAATTAAAAAAATTAGCAACCCGTAAAATAAAGGGCATATTATTAGGTTATTAAGGGATATATAATTATAAGATATAGCTTTTAAAGGGCGGTAAATTATTTATAATATTATATATTATAGTTTATAAAGATTTAAAAGAATTAAGGAAACTTTTTGACTTTAAAAATATTATTCGATCGTTTTTACAACCCGTATAAAAGCATTTAAAATATTGTTAAAAATAAAAAGATATCGGAATAAAAAATAAAAACGATAACGTTATCTCAGAAAACGATACGGACTAGGAAACCAAATAGATTAAACGTAAAAGGGGATAACCGAAAAAGATAATTTTTAAGTTATATACCCTAAAAGCTTTAAACGAAGCTTTTAAATTAATGCGCGAATTAAAACTAGCTTTAACTTAAAAGGGCGAAAAGGGCGATAAAGGCCTATATACCTTTTATTTCGTCCTAGACGTCGACGATAACGACTTTTTTAGAAGTTATGGAAATACCGATTAAGTTATCCGGAATATTTACGAATATTAATAAATGGTTAATATGTTAAAAAATAAGTACGATAATATCTTTAAAAATTTAAAAAAATATTAATCTAGGTAAGTTATTTATTATTTATAAGTTATTTATAATAACGGATAACGGCCCGTTTTTGAAAGAAGTTATAAAAGGCCCAAAACGAAAAATATGGTTTAAAACAATTTGTATGGAAATTAAGGAAAACTTTTTACGTAAAATTTTTAAGTTTACGCTTTTTAGTGAAGAAATTTATAAACATTTTATTAATATTAAATAGGTATTAAAAAAAATTATATATTTATAGGAAAGCTAAATAAGTACAAGGTGTATATTTGCGCGAAAGAATTTATATAACGGAAAGGAATAAATTATAATAAGATAATAACGAATATTGTAAAAGTTGTATATTAAAAAATCTTAATAATTTTAGCTGCTTATTTAGGCTAGCATATATTCTAAATCGATTTTATTGCTACGTACTTAAATAACAAATTGAAAAAAGATATTTATATAAAGTAGTTTCCTATATTAAAGGAGTATTTCGATACGTATTCAGAAAATAAAAAAACGTACCGTTTTTTTAAAAAAAAAAGTTATTAAGTTAATAAATTTTTTATACGGCTTAAAGCAGGCCGGAACTGTTTAATAAGAAAAAGTTAAGGAGATACTTACGAAGTTAAGTTTCCACTTTTTAATTTTAAATAATACGATTTATTATAACCTTAAAACCGGATGCGTTATCGTTTTATACGTTAATAATTTCCTACTTTTCGAAATTAATAAATAATAATTTAAAAATGTTATTAAAAGAATTATTAAAAACGTTTTTATTAAGGATTTAAGAAACGTAAATTGGTATCTAAGTATACGGATTATCCGTTTTTTACCGACTGGCGACGTTAGATTAAATTAATAGCAGTATATTAAGAAATTCTTAAAATTAATTAAGTTAAACAAAATATAAAAGAAATTTATATTATTTGTTAAGGATTATTTAAAATACGTTATTAAATATAAAAGTAAGGTTAATAAAAAAACTATATTCGAATATATAAATTTAATAAAAAAATTTAACTTTTTAAGTTAAATTAATAAACCGGATATAACGTTTATAACCTTAATTTGGGCTAGGTTTATAAGTAATTTATTATCTAAATACCAAAAATATATTAAAAGATTATTATATTACTTAAATGATACAGTAAATTTATTTTTTCGGTATAAAAAATTAAAACAAAATTATATGTATTAAAAATATAATAATTTAAGGTTATTCGGAATAATAAATATAAACTTTGCGGATAATTAAAAATTAATAAAATTTATTATAAGGTATATATTTTTTATAATTAAAACGTCCGTATTTTGAATTTTAAAGTTATAAAACGTTATTATAAAATATATTATAAAAGCAAAGTATATAAGTACAGGGATAATTGCAATAAAAGTAATAAAAATTAAGAACTTTTTAATAAAATTAAAGTTTATATTTAAAGGTTTTATTTTTATTTTAAAAAATAATACAAAAATATTTAAATAAATAAAAGAAATATAAATGTTACGAAAAAACCGTTATATTAAAATTAAATATTATTATATACGATAAAAAGTCCAGATAAAAAATATTAACTTTTAATACGTAAAAAATAAAGATAACCCTATAAACGGGCTTACGAAATTATTTAATAAAACGGATTTTAAACGATTCGTACGGAACCTAGGACTTAAGAAAATACGAAATTAAGGTTTAATCCTTATATAAATTAATTATTTTTAGATTTGATTTTGGACTTTTCAAACTTTCCAGCCGCAGTTACCTAACGCAAAAGGGCGTATCGGCAATTGGTGCTTTCAGGTACTACCGGCTAGTAGGCTTTGTTCAGGCTAGGCAGCAGAATGCTGCCTGGGACAGCCTTTGTCCACTGATAATCCTTTGTTACCCAATCGTGTATGTAAGGGCGATTGCCTACGGACTAGATTTGTCCTTTCCTAGAACTTAGAGAACCAATACAGAGCAATTACGCCAGATCCCTGCATTCGATCACTGTGACTGCTGACAATAATATTAAATTATTTATTTTTACGGCTTTATTTTTTATTTTGTTTTTTTTTGTTTATTAATTTAATAATTTTATAATGTTAATTAATAATAACTTTAATAATTCTAGCTCTAGTTCTAAATTTCCTTATTAAAAACCGAATATTTTACGGAATTAAATTTTTTTTAAAATATTAAAACTTTATATTATTATTTTTTATATCGACAAAATTAGTTTGATCGGTTAAAAGGTTTTTTATTTATATATTAATTTATTTAGATTTAAGCGGTAATTCTGTATACTAATATTATCTGCAAAATGTATTTTAAATAAAAATATGATTTATTTTTATTAATATTATTCGTTACTTTTATTAAACTTTTAACAATCGGAACCTAATTTTTTAATTAGTCTTTTCCGTTATGCGGTATACGTAACTTCGAATTTTTGTTAAATTCCAAGTATCTTATAGGTTTTAACGCTTTCGTTTTTATTTTCGAAACTTTTATTTATTTTATTTTGAATCAGAATATTGTATTGTTTAAAAAAAAAAATACTTAAACGCTTTTTAATCCTTATTAACGGAATAAACCGTAAAATCTTAATTGCTAAATAATCGGATATTTCGTATTTCGTATTTCGTATTTCGTATTTCGTTTTAACCGTAACTTTATAATTATTATCGTTAGATATAAAATAAACGTGGTTTATTTCAATAATAATTATATTAATAAGTTACCGAAAGCCGTAATGTTTTTTGAGCCGTTAATTAATTATTTTCTAATACTTAATATACGTTTGTATTCATTTTTTTAATATGGCTAAATATTTTGTATTAATAATACAAAGATATTATATAACGACAAATTTATTTCCGTGTTTTATAACGATAATTCTTTTAATATTACTTATTTATTACAAACCGTTTTCGTTTAATGTTACTAATTTGTCAGTTATTACATAACTTGTCCGCCTTACGCCAAAGAATGCCCTCCTAAATATAATAATTACTCTTTCGGCTTTAAAAATAATATTTTTTTTCAAGTTCGACCTAATTAATTAGAAAGGTTTGATATCGTTGAAATTTTAACGTACTTTTATAACTTTTAAACTATTTATTTATAAAGAAATTTTATTTATCCGTTTTAATCAATATTAAAACTATATCGATTAAAATAACATCAAATCCAATAATTTTTAATTATATATTAATAAAGTTATTAATCTTTTTTATTATTAATCGTTTATCGAATTAAAAGTTTTAAACAGCTTTGAGAATAAATCCTTAATAATTCACTTTTTCTTGCCAGAAATATACTGAATTTTAAAATCGAAAATTTTTATTTAAATAACTTAACGAATAAATAAAGGTCTAAAAAAAAAGCATATAAATTTATTAATATACATTATTAGTATATTATCGTTAATTTTATATATATATCGAATTCCGTAAATATAATTAAGAAATTGTTTAAAACTTTAAAAATAATTCGATATTTTAATTTAATAATATTTCAATTTAATTTTCGGCCTTTTTAAATATTATTTTCTAAACGTTTAAAATATTCAATATTAGGAATTAATTAAGTTAAAAAAAATTTAAACCGGTTTTTACTTTCGTTTGTTATTATAATAATCTTTTACGGTAAAATAATAATTAAAATAGTTAAAAGTAGGATAATTGTAATAAACCTTTTTACGCTTTTTATAATGCGGTTTTAATTAAGGTTTTAAATAAAAAGTGAATTCTTCCGGTGTAAACGGATAGAAAGTTCGGTTTTAATAGTAAAATATATAGCAAGAATTCGGTAACGAATAATAATATTTAAAAGGGTTTAAATCATTAAAATGTTTTATATAAAAAAGATTTTAATTCTTTTTTAGTTATATTTATTTCACGTTTATTCGTTCCGTAATATAAAATTATTTAAATATTTTTCGTAAAATACGTATTTATAACATATCGATTAATTTATTTTTAAAGCTAGCCGGTACCGTTATATTTCTAATCCATTATATTTTATAAAGAACTATCTGAATTTTATAATTTGGTACGGTATTTAATTTAATTTTACAATAACTTTATTAATTTGAAATTAAAACAACCTTATTACATAAGATTTTTTTTAAAATAAAACGTTTTCGATATAATTAAATTCATCGTTAAATTAAATAAAAATAACTTTAAGCTTTTCTTTACTAAATCGGATACTTTATAACTTATTAATAACCCCAAAAAATAAAATAATTAATCATATATTAAGTTTATTAAATTTCCTTTTATTTTAATTAATAACTTATTAAACTTTTTCGAATTTTCTAATTTTCTATTTCGGATTTCTGAAAAATATTCATCTATTACATGGTATATTATTAACTACGAGTATTCTTTTCCATTTTAGTTTATATAGCTTCTTAATTTATACGGTCCGCTGTTTTATTAATCTTATTACATTTCTTTTCTTACAAAATTTTGTACAAAATATATATAAGCTCTTCATTTTTAAATTAATTTGAAATAATACTTTCGGGTTCCAATTTATAACTTATACTCTTTTTAAATTATTATCGGGTTTTAATAAATATAAATATTAGTAATCGAAAAAAACGTAAAGACTTATAATATATTCGGCCGTATTTTTTCTTATAAACTTGCTTTGGTTAAAAGAACGGCGTATAATTTTACCGTTTACTTTTTTTAAGCTTTTCGTTTACCCGAATATTACGAATAACTTTGTTTAATTAAAAGTAAAAAAATAATACTTTTTATCGGCCTAAACTTTAAAATTTATTTCAATATTTCGGAATTTATATTAAGAATTATTCTTACTTTAACCTTAAAATTAAATGATAATATTAACGATTACGTAACGTAATAATTGTCGACGATAAACAAAACAAATAATAAATGATCGGGTAATTAATTAAGTAAAAACTTCGGTTCTATTTTCGAATGAAATCCTTTTTAAAATATTAAAGGTCATAAAAAGAATATAGATTTATCGTATTATTAATCCGTATCGCCTAATATATAATAAAATAATGTTATATTTAGCTCCAATATCGATAATTTCATTAATTAAAAAGTTTACTAAGGTTAAAATTTACTTTAATTATTAGTTCAAATAATAGAATAATATATTTAGTTAAGTTATATTATTAAACTAATAAAATCCGAGCTTCTTTTTAACTTTCCACTTTATATCTTTAATTTATAATTAAAATTTTAAAAAGATTTTTTTATTTATAAAACCTTAAATCTTTATATTTCGGCTCCGGTTATTTTAATCGTTTCGTTATTTTTATATTTAAATGGGTTTAAAGTTTCAATAGTTATAAAACTTTTAAAGGTTTTATTAACATCTAAATAAATTTCGATTAATTCGGATAAAAATTTCGAAACTTTTTTTAAAAGTTTTCTTAATTTTCTTTTTAAAATTTAATAATGTATTTATCGCTTAAGTTATTATCAGTAAAGATTTTATCCCTTTGTATAATATTATCCTTTTAATTAATATCACTTATTTAAATACTCGCCTTTATATTTTGAAATAAAGGTTTATTATATATAAATTTATTATTATCGAATTTAAATTCTTTTTTTTTATCTTTGAACTTTTTTTTCGTTTTTATTAATGCGTTTAATTATTCTAGCGTTAATAAAAATAATCGGTTAAATAAAATCGCTAATATTTAATCCACGGATTTTCTTTAAATATTAAATATTTTTATTTTCGATAAAGTTACTTTTTAACTAATTACGTAAAAATATCTTTTTATAAAACGGCTTTCCGTCACTTTTAACGAAATAAATTATATTAACTTCCGTTATACGGCTTTTAATTAATATCATAATTTTATCGGTTCCACTTTAAAATCGTTAAAATTTTCGAAAGTTAAATAAGACTAAATTAAACTATATTTTAATCGCAGTTAAAGAAACGGTTTTTTTACCTTTATAAATATTATCTTACCGATTAAAATATTACAATTTTCTCTTAAATCGACTGGAAAAACTGAAAGAATTCTAAAGTTACTTCAAATCTTTTTCCCAATTAAAATTCTTTAATGAACAATTAATTCTTTTAGATTTCAAGGAAATTATATTATATTTAACGTGATTCGGTCGTTTAAAGTTTTTAAAAACTTATAAATTTATGATTATTAAATAAATTTAATCACGTATTTCTATATTTATGAATAAATAATATTTATATATATTATATTCAAAATAACGGCAATATTATAAATCTTAAATTCAAAGTTCTTAAAACGTTTATTACGGTTTTAATATTTATTTCGATAACTTTTTCGATTACATTTTTTTTTTCGGCCACGTTAAAAACTATAACCAAATTTATTAAGTTGAAATTTTATTATATTAATCGATAAATCGGTTTTATAATTGTGATCTTAAAACGCCTTTTATTTTAACGTAATATAATATTATAATATACGGTCAGCTTTTCGATATTTTTTAAACAACATATTTAAAGTTTTATAATTTAGTAAATTTATACGCTTTATATATTTTATAATATATTCATAATTTTCGATATGTAATTAATATGATTCAACGATAATTATCGTAAAAGGCAACTGTTTTATCGTTATTATTTAAATTATTTAATTAAATAAAGCAGATCTTCTTTTTAAAATTAATATCGAAACAAACTTTTTCTTATTATCGTTTACGTTTTTTATATTTAAAAAATATTACTTCTTTAATAACTTAAAATTTAATTAATAGTAACGTATTATCGTAAACTTTTACGTATAGACTTTTAATTATATAAATAAATTATTCATAATCCTTTCGAATTAACCGGTTAATAAACTTGTTTTTGTTAATTAATTTCTTTTACTTAAACCTTTTTTAAACGCTTTTTAATTTAACGAGATATTTTAAATAATATTTATATATTTAAATAAAAAAATAATACGTTAAGTTTATTTAGTTAAGATGTTAAATCGATTTTTAATAACTCAAATTTATTTTAAATTTTATAATTTAAACAGTTTTAAAACAATTTTAAATATATTCTTTGATTTAATTATTTTAAGCTGGTTTTTTATATTAATGTTATCGGTTTAAAGCGGTAATTTCATAAATATTTCAAATTGCGTAAATTTATACTTTTCAAATAATTTAATAATCTTTTTAATTTAATCGATAACTTTACTACTTAAAAAATGAAAATAAAAATAAGTTAATAAGTCTAAAAAAATTACAAACAACGAAAACTTATTTATAGCGAATATAAAAAAAATCTATTCGGTCTAATCGATTTATTCGAAAAATATAACGTCCGGTATAAATTCTATAAATTTTATACATAATTTTAAAAATTTCTATCTTTATAAAACCTCTTATTTCTTCGGTATTTTACCAATAAATTTAAAAATCCGATCGGATTATATTAAAATTTAGTTAAACTAAATTTTCTTTCGGGGAGATTATTCGTTAATCGGTATTAAATAATTATAATTAAAATAAAGCTTTAGTCGTTTTTAAAAATAAAGAGTTTAATAATAATAACAAACCGTATTACTTTTTTATTTAGGTAATGATTTTAAAAAGTTTTGCCTGATTTTTTCCTAATTTACTAAAACTTATTTTGAATTAATCGCAATTTTTAATTTTAAGATTATTTAAATTTTAAAGTATTACTTTATTAAAAATACGTTTAAGTATAAATTAATTAACTCTCTAAGATCATTATTCTAGATGTTCTTTTTTTCCTTTAAATTTAAAAAGTAAATAATTATTTTTTCATTATCCGTTTAAATAACTTTATCCTAATTAATATTCTAATATTAATCCCTACTAAACCGTACCTTTTTTAACTTGCTGATTATAGTTTCGTTATTAACTTATATAGCGTAACATTTAAATTTAACAAAAAATGTAAATGGAAAATAATACCGCTTAAAATTAAAGAAATAAAATAGTATCCAATTAAAGCCAAAGAAATTTAAAATTTTTTATCAGAATTCTTTTTAAAATTCTTTATTATATTACAAAATATTATTCCCTTTTTCATAATCTTTTTTTGTCTATAAAATAAATAATTTTATAACCTTATTTTTTTTTACTTATATTCGTAATCCGGTTTATATCGTTAATTACATTATCGCTTTAGTTTATTTTAATTAATTAAATTACGCTTTAAAAGCGGTTACCGTTCGTATTTATAGTTTTTTGCCGTTTTCTAAGTAAACTTATATTTCGAAATAAATTATTATATATTATTAATATAACCATTTATATATTCATCGGAAAAAGATTACGTTATTATTATCGATATCGGTCGTCTATTACCAATCATTATTAAATTTATAACCGTAATCGTAACCGCAATCGTACTTTTAAGCAGAACCTTCTGTCTTCTGTTTATCAATCGAAAATCGCAAGTTGCCTTGGTAACTAACTAAAGTTCATTTTCTTAAATTAATAGCTAAATAAATTAAAATGGAAAGATCTAATTCCAATTAATATATAACAAAAAAAAGATTTTTCAATTAAATCTAAGGTTTAAAAAATATTCAAGATAACGCAAACTATATTATAATATTAAAACTAGGCCAAATGAAAGTTAAAAATAATAAGTAATAAGTCATTCGGAGTTGCGCCCAGCGAAAAAACTGCTAAAAATATATAGTAGGTTCTAACTAATTGATCGGTTAAACCATGTACCCGGCTCTGCACCCTGCTCCATTTCAGTATATAAAACCTATAACGCTAAAATCGGTATTTAAAAACTTTAAAAACCTTAAAACGTGATTATTAGCGAAACAAAACGTATAAAATATAAGAATTAGGTTTGTATATATACGTTTTAGATAATTTTAAAAGGTTAGCTTTAAAGCCGAACTTGTAAAGCTTTTTAACGCATTATATAAAATGATTTCGATTATCTTATAAGGTATAATAATTTTAAAAAACTGTTAATATTAAGAAATAAATAGAATAAGAAACATTTCGGTTGTTTAAATATTAATCCAGCGAAAAGAACAGTATTCCAAATTCTCAAAGATCTTAAATATTAAATACGGAAATAATATAAGCTTTTTATTTATAAAATTAAGCAAATTAATAAAATTAATGAATTCGCAATACGCGAGTTTACGGGTGATTAGATTTAATATACCGAAAAAAGAATGCAGTTTTAAATATCTCCTTTACAAAGAAAAGAACCTATGAAAAAGAAATAAGCAAGGGAAAAATTAAGTAAGAAACAATTTATAATAAAGTTAAAAATAAACCCTTTTAAAAGTTTATAAGATAAAATGATAAAAACGGTAATCAAATTATATAATATAAGCCTAAACTATACGGAAGATTTCGCTTACCTAATAAAATACTCCTTCGCTGATTTAAATATTATTTCTATTAATATAATCTTATTGTTATAAATGTAATTACAGCAAACGTTTCATTTAACTGTTTTAAAGTCTACGTATATAATACGCAAATATATCCGTTTATAAAAGATTAAAAAGCTAAAAAAACAGAATTAAATATAAAAACGAAAACCGAAAGTTTATATGAGTTATTTAATAAGATACCGAACTTTTAATATTTACCGAATATAGAGAGCCGAACTTTGCAAAACTATTATTACGTATAACGTTAGATTTAACAAAAAGGTTTTTTACAAATTAATAAAAAAAATCTTTACTTTAGTTATTAACCTGAAATTCGTAAAAGAAATAACATGCTTTCGAAAAATAAAATAAAAAAGATTTATTTTTCGATAAATTTAACGTTTAAAATAATTTGTATATTAATTATAAGACTTTAAAATCGCGAATAACTTTACTTTTAAATCGGAAAAATATTTAAGGAATTAATTATAAGCTTAAATTTAACGATAACAGATGTTTAAAAACGGTTAAAATTGATGATAAACTTTTAACTTTTAAAAATAGATTTAATCCGGATAATAAGATTTGAAAAAACGTTTAAAAAATCTGGTTTAACGTATTAAATAAGCGAATAAGCCAGAAAAGCGAGCAAGCTATTTTTCAACGTTTCGCAATAACAAACCTAAATTATTTAATTTAATACGTTTAATCGACTAAAACTAATCCGACTTTTTTTATTAAATATATTTACAGTTTTTTCTATAAATATCCGTATTATACCCAGGTTTACCGTAAACGCTATATTTCCGTTTTGTTGTTTTAACCTTTTTACAACCATTATTTTTTGCTGCTATAGGCTATACATTTTTAATATCGTTTTCCTTTTCGACTAAAAAGATTCATCCTTTTTACATAATAAATGTTCTTTTGGTTTTAAAAACCCTCTATCTTTAAAGTCTTACATTTATTCAGAATGTAATTATTTTACGTAAATAACCGGCTTTTTTTATAAAAAAAGTAACTTTATACCAGAATATTAAATAATGTTCAATTAAAAAATTAACCGACTTAATAATTTTTAATCTTTTTTCATAAATAACATTCTTTTTTATTATTTTATAAATACTCTTATATGTTTTCGAAAATAAGAAAAGAATAAAACCGACGGAAAAAAAAAGATCGGCGTAAATATAGATAAAACAATTTCAATACGAAAGGATTTTAGTAAGATCGAATAAAATAAATCCACCGTTAAGAAACTGAGATTTAATATTATCGAACGTTATAACCGTTTTAAACGCTTTACAAAAACCGAATTTCTTTTTCGTAATATAAATATAATTACGTCGTATTGAATTTATAATATAAAACCTATAAACGTATTTTAATATAAAAAGATTGAATACGGTAAAATGTTAAAACCGATAGAAAGACCCTGGATCTTATTCGATTGCGGGTCAGTGATGCGTGGTAGTCTGCTTACGGAATAATTGTTAGTAAAGGGGTATGGGACACGCCAGCCTAAGGGTGCTGCTGCCATGCTGAATTCGAGGAGATATTTCTGCTAAGACCAATCGAGAAATTTAATCTGCGCTCGCTAAGAAGTGACGGTATATATATTTTAGATGCTATCCATAACTTATAACCACTAGTAAAGGAACAAAGGCTCTCGAGATGTTGAACTACCAGCCGGAAATGGGTTGTCGTGTCCCTTTGGAATCGGCTTTGGCTTCTGTCGCTCGAGTAAAAGAAGAGGGACAATAGCGTTAGCTGTATTACCTTTTGCTCTTCCTCCGAACCCATGACGGCAATAGAAAACAGAAGTCAAGCTTGGCCAGACTTGAGCTTGCCATAGTTGCAGATTTAATTACTGCTGCTAATATCCAGACCATGAACAGACATCGATTATTGCATCAGCAGACATTCGAAGTATCTCACTGTATCACAACAAAATAGGAAGTGAATGGAGGCACGACAAGGCCAAGGTAACTCGGCATTGGCAACTGTACCTGTATTGTTGTGGGCTGTTCAGTGGGAGTGTAGGTAGCAAGAGGCTATGCTACGCCAGTAAGATCTTCTCTCGTCATCCCAGTATGTTCCCTTCAGCCCAAAGCTCTGTCAGCCGCCAATGGCTATCTCCCCGTCTGCTCAGTACAATGTCCACCACCTGGTCCTTCCCCCTCCAAAAGATCCCCCACTATCCCTGTCCTTGTTCCCGTCCCCGTCCCCGGTCCCGTCTCTGTATCTCTACTCTTCAGTCTTTTGAAAGCTAATTGCTATTTGTTGCGACGGGCTAGAATCTCTGTTATTGATCTTCGGAGTCATGTGAGATTGCTCCAGTGCGTGCGTATGTGTGCGCGCTCGTTTGTTCGTTCGTTCGTGTATGTGTGTTGACGGCAGTATATGGGGTCGCTCAGGGTGGATGGTACCAGGTGGGTAGTCAGACCTGAGAGGAAGAGAGTGTTGGTGAGTGATGATGAGATGGAAGGGTAGGGGCAACAAACCTTTCAGTTGCTTTAGGCAACGCTGTCTCGACATCAGACTCGCAATGCTCAAGCAGAGCCACCACCACAATAGCACACCGCAGACCGAACCCCTCTGTGTCCTTTCCTAATCGCAACCCAAGTTTTCCTAGATGACATTAAATCACCCCTGCTATGCAAGATGCAGTGCCGGAGCACGCTTGACTGACAAGCAGAGAGTGAAGTCGCCCCACAGAAAAGCCATTTGCAGCCGCGAAGGCGGCGCTGGAGTTCTGTATGATGCAAGCTTGTCACTGTACTTCCTCAGGCTACGCTGTACCGGGACACTAGATGAAGGAGAAAGCTGATGCTAAGGTGGGATGGATGCCGTTGCAATGGCAAGGGAGATGGGTCTATGGGTTGGAATGGTGGCTGGGAAAAAGAAGTGTCAGAGTCTTGGAAAAACGGGCAGTGGTGGTCACTCGTTTGGTAGTGTGGAAGGGAGAGGACTTACTATGGCTACCAATCCAATTGGTGTGAATGTCATCTTCCAACTACCTTGTTTTGATTCCAGTATCTGTTTGTTTACTAGGTAAGTTAGAGACACCAGCACCAGTGAAGGGTAAAAGAATAACAGAGAAGATGATGGTGGGAAAAGAGGAAGAGACTTACTTGTTGATGTTTGAGTACATCGATGTTTGAGCGGGTGGTTGTACCGATGTGTGGTCAAGTGTGTGGTGGCCCAAAGTGATCATTGCTGGTGGTAGAGATCTTGGATGCGGAGATCATGTGTGTTGAAGAAGGTAGTTGGGAGATGATAGAAGATGAAGATCAATGCTGGAAAGAAGAGGAAGATCAAAGAATGGTATGATGGATGAATGCTGTAGCAAGGCCAACATGGTTGACCGAAATGTCTGCTGGATATTTGTTGATGTGTAAGAGGAAATGACTTTCAGGGGAAGTTTGAGGGAAGAAAGATTGCCTTAAATATTCGTAGGAGGACGGCGAAGATGTGTGCACAATCAGCCAGGCCGGCCAGAACCCACTATTCCCGATGTGTTAGGCTGGGGTTGACGGGAAATGACCGATTGGTCACCCCGGACAGCCCTGCAGCAGAGCCGCACCTAAAACCAACGACATCCGTCCTAGGGTACATCCACCTTGTGTTCATTTTCTGATTGGCCCACCAGCGCCACAACATAGATACGTACTCCAGGTTCGCATTTTTCTTATTGGTCCAATGCATGCAGGATCAGATCAGCCATGTGCGTTTTTTTTAACCCATTCTTCAGGGTTCCAGTCGGTCTTGATTTGCACCGACGTCAGAAGAGATACATCGGAACAAGCTGGAATAGCATCTCCGGATTTGGATACCTACTTAGACAGATAGTATCAAGTCCTATGGACAACTATATGCCGACGGAAATCATGGCTAGTACTGAATACACCCGTTTACTTTGTACAAACCTATTAGACCTCATGGTTGCCGGCCCCAGTATACAACAGCAGGTCGACCTAAATTCCCATCTTCAAAATCATGCTCGCACGTAGAGTATATTGTAAACCAAGATATCCCCTCTGAAGGAACTGGCGTTACTCCCCTCAATTATCTGGCAATTCCGATCTTCAGACAACACGCGATAGGAGACTCTCAGTGAGACTTGAACATAGGACGATCTGACTTCCAGCATACACTGGTACAGGTTCAACCATACTAGTCTCGATATCACTGCCTACTGACGCTAGCAGTCCATGCTTTCTTCATCTCTACCATCATCGACTTGCCCCAGAGTATATGACTATGTCTCCATATCTTCTCGCCAGTTAGACCGTAATCAACCGAGTCACGCCTAGAGCCATCCGGTCCATCTTGGCTTTCGCTAAGTCGACGGGTTTCCCATTGTCTTGTAGAATTACTGCTTAAATTTCAGTTATTGGGGTTCTCAGGGCTTCCTCAGACTTGAGAATTAGATGATGTGAGCTCTGGCTATTGCTCCTTGGTATGGAGTTATCGCGAGCTACCCCACCACCACGATCGCGTGGTTGGTTTTATGGTATAAAGCGGTGTTATATGAACTATGATATCACCTTTTTAGTTCATTCACCATGGGGATCGAGGAGAGGTCACTAAAAAGATGTCACAATTGAGAAAAATTAACATCGGTACCATGTCTCAGCACGCCGGGGGCATCTTCAGCTACGTTAGCAATCCTCTTGGTAGATTCCCTTCTGCGCCTGTCTGCTAAGTGTGTCGTTTTGCAGCGGCATGGACTCGCATCGCGCACGTACGCTGTTACAGTTTGATGCGATGCTGGACGATCCAAATGATGTAGCAAGTCTATTACTTCGTCATTGTAGCCAATCACCCACAATTTCCAAGGGGATAAGGAAGGATTATATTTACAGCGATTTTGAGTGCAGTATGTGTTCTCCAGTAGAGCTGCCGAATCACCAGCATAAATTATCGCTGATAGAGCTAAGCATTGGAAGAGGTATTTCACCGATCATAGGAATGTACGAGGAATTGACGGCAGATCTGGGGATTGACAGTCCTCGTCAACACGGTCTAGCAATCTCTTATCCAACATGGATTTGTCCATAGGTTTAGATAGATCCCGAAACTAGTTTGTCCAAGCCGCTGTGGGATTCAATAATCGTATATGCGACTCGAGGCTAGATACTCGTGGAGGGGGGCCAGATTCCATAACCAGTCGTAGAATGACAAAGGCTCAGCTATCCAGACGTGATGGACATAGAAAACTCAGTTGTGCCAAGCTTCTATCGACGCCCAATATGACTAAAGCAGGTTTCCGCTACCGCCGTACCTCCTTGAAATCGCAATACCATTAGTTAACCAGCCGCATAATTTTTCTCCGGTCTGGCGATTAACGCTTGATCTGTTCTCTCCACCTCCCTGTGCGGTGGTAGGGTGGTAGCTGGGCAACGAGCCACCTTTGGCTACTTCAATAATGGGGGGAATCAGAAGCAGAATAGCAGTCGGCAAGTTTATACGCGTATGGACGGCCTGGCACGTCCCAGCCTCTTCTGGTAACAAGTTCGTTATCTACCATCGCGATAAAATAGACTCTAGTTCTGACTGAGACTCATGGCTCGAACGTTACAGCCGTGACGGTATTATTCTATTTCTTCTCCTTCCACATCGGTATCATGCACTAGTCTACTTATATATATGTATGTCTCGGGCATCGAGAGACTTATGGTTCGATACACTCCAAGATTTATCAATACTAAATATAATCAATGCAAAAAGACAAAAAGAGAAAGAACGAACCGAGCACCTTCATGAATCCCTATGGCTTATAGCCAGCCTTAGGGGCCCAGGCTACCCAGCATGACTTGACGTGCCACCAGTGCACCTTCCGGGTTCTGTTGAAAATTGTGCGCCTTATTCCTTTACCATAAGGACGCTAGTGAGATACCGCGGATTATCCATCTCACCTCACGTGTTGGTTGCCCGAGGAACAACTAGGAGCCCCTCCATGAGCGAGTGTACTTACGTTGATCCTAGGGGGCAGGAAAGGAAAAGAGCGTTGCAGCAGTACTGGAAGGTATAACCACAACCGGGCCTCCGCTAGACCACTACAATGCATCCGACCATCTCTTGAAAATCTCCTCTTGTCCTGACCTTCAGTCAACGATTTCTACCAGCCGCTCTATGCATATCAAAGCTCTAACGTCGTCCTCATTGTAGCCGCCCCTTCCACCGGCTGTCCGCAGCGCCATCGCCCTCTTCGATTGACAATCATGTTATACCCGCTCCTACCGTCGGTGGTCTCCGAAACATGTTTGCCTTCGTCCCTATCTTGCTTGTGACCGCCATTCACCCCTGAAGTCTGGACCAGAGAGCAATCGGCACTGTCTATGTGCAGGCCGTCACTGACTTTGTTATACGCGCTTCTCCCTCCCTTCACGGTCTCGTATGTGGGACAGCTGGTACTGTGGATTCGAATACCGCTAGCTGGGACGACTTCGACCGGGCGGGCTGGGGCCGGGGCAAACGTTAGGATATATGCGAGCGCCGCGGCAGGGAGGAATTCGAGGAACATGCTTCCTGTTCGGGAAAGGCCGTGTGTGGGCGGTAAGTTGGTATGAGAGCTCGTTGGATACGATGAATGAATTGGCGCCTACGCTGGCGCGGTTGAACTGGGAGATGTCGGAATTTTCTCAAACGTGATATTGGATTTTTCAAGGAGGCACCTGCACCATATAGGTAGAGCACAAGTGAGTGTTCATATTCTGTTTTACCACTTCACAAGACGTCCAAGGAGCTGAAGGTAGATTAGGCTGGCGATAATCACAACCAACCCTCGTTGGACGTCGTGGGACTTCAGGGTCCTTTGCAATCCCGGTATAGAGTAATTGAGAGAAGAGTATAGTGCCAACATCATATTCCTAGACGAGTAACGCCAATGCAAGCCCAAAGCAGAAAAGCAATCCTTCGCCGTCTTAGCTCATCTCGCCTTGATGTGTTTAGAACATAGTGATGTTCCAGCAGCGTCAAAGCGATGAGCTTCTATGAGCCATCGCAGAGAGGCTTACCGAATAGGAATAAAGGAGTCAAATATCAAAACCAGAAAGCGCAGGTTAGGTTAAAGCCAGAACAGGATCTATAGTGACCGACACGGGTCCGGATGTTGCCTCAACGCCACCAGTCGTAATCGAACGGTCATGCTGGATTGCGTCGACATCGATGAAGGGGCGACAACAGCAACTTGATTGGAGATTCGGTGTACTAGGCACCAGGGTTATCAAATTTAGCGCACTACGACTCGCATCATCTCCTGTAAAACCTCAGGTTCAAAGGTCATTTCGGGTCGTTTTCTTCCCCTCAGACCCGAGTTGAGGCTCTTTCATGCTAATTTGGTTATCTAGCCATTGAAAATTCTCCAACACTCCCTCCGTTCCAACAGACGACCATGACGAGGACCAACCCACGCAATGCAATGCAACACTCCCAAAGCACTCACCCCAACACCGAAACCCCACCGCTCAGCACACGGATCCAGACCAATCACCGGGCCAGCGGGCCCTGCACGGCCTCAGCTGAGTCTTGGGCCTCCCTCTTACAATCCGGTGTGTTCCACCCACCCCTTTCACCTATGACTCCGAATCTATTTCGAACCTTCCTCAGATCCAACGGACACACAATATCATACACCCGCGCAAGACCGCGAGGAAGACGAGGGCCTCGCATACTCAACCCTATACCCCGCCGCATCCGGAAGGCCGCGATACCGCCTCCTCGGTAACCAATGAGAGACGCCAGCAAAAGCGCCACATCCGGCTGCATCAGACGTAGCGTGGCGTTAGTGGATCCGCGGGTGCGTCGATCGGCACACTTGCCCGGAACGGTCAAGAGACGCTAAGCGAGGGCCGCGCCGCTGCCGGGGCTTATAAAACGCGCCGGATGTGACAGTTGACTTCCATGCGGCGGAGTATGTCCCTGTATGGTTCGTGGCTGGAAGAAGCCGAGATAACAAGATTTCGCGACTGATTTGCTGTTAACTTGCGTACTTCAGCTGTAAAGGAGGAAGTGTTGAAGTGGAAGAGCCTTATTGGCGCTTCTACATCTTGCATCTTTGCGATCCTAACAGAGCACCCTAAAATCTTGAACCTAAAATTTCCTAGGCAACCGATTCATTGATTCCGTGCTCAGTGCTTTGCAGGCCTATCAACAAAGCCAATCGGCGGCCCGGTGTTCCAGTTCGGCCGGCAGTATTACAACGTCCAGACATTCGTACATCCCTAATCGCGCACTCCCTGGAGTGGGAGGCTTTCCACCATATGCGCTTCACGGCTCGAAGTTCCTGCACTCCTCACTAGAATATACCCTCGTAGTCCATATCCCCTTCGTCCCTCTCCCCGCCGTCGTACACCTCACCATCCTCCATGTCGGCCGCTGCGTGGTTATCTGCTACGCTAGCCTTCTCCTTTGCCGCGTCCTCGAGGCCACTAGCCATGAGGGCGTCGCCGTCACCTGGACCCTCGCCCGCGGCAGTGGACTCCGCCGTTGGCGCGGACGAGGCCCACGCAAGCTCGAGTTTCTCGTCGATGCCTGGGATCCGGTTATTGCTAGCCGCCGTGACACCGAACATGAACTGCTCGGCCGTCTTGCGGTCCTTGAAGGTAATGTGCGTAGTGGCAGGGTCAATATGGATCTCCTTGAATTCGCCGATGCCCTGTAAGTGACGTATTAGCTTTGAACTGTATATACTATGTGGGGATTTGAAATCTGTTCTGTAGAACAAGCTAAAGTGGGATTGAGACTTACGAAAAGGTACTGCCGTAGCACCTCCTCCTTCTCGGGTACCGTAAAATCAGCGCCAGTGATAGCGATGATCTTGGGACGAAGGTCCAACGAATAGGCGGCGTACGCCGCGTGCCTGGACTCGACACCTCCCCTGCCGCGGTACCCGTAGCCTCCTCGAGATGCCCTCGGCGGAAATCCGCCTCGTCCGCGGTAGGGGCGTCTACCTCTACCGCGACCTCGCATACCCCAAGGGTATGAATCATCCTGCACATCATTCGGGTCGATCCCTAGGGAATTGGCCTCTTCCTCAAGCTTGGCCAATTGTGCACGGAGGGCCTCGGCTTGCGTGCTAGGCTTTTTATCGGTGTTGCTGGTCCTTATGTCGACTGGTGATGATGATGGGTCTTTCGCACCCGTCTTAGCTGCCAATTTAGCCTGCAGTTTCCGCTTCTCTTCCTGTTGCCGCGCAAGTAGCTCCTTTTGGCGTTCCTCGAGCTCCTGGCGCTGCTTCTCGATTTCCTGCCGTTTCTGCGCCTTCTCTTCGTGGAGTTTTTGCGCCTCTTCCTGCTTGCGCAAGAACTCGTCCATATCAAATTCGGGCTCGGCGGTCTCATTAGCCGAAGCATCACCATTACCAACGCCATTTTTCGCTCCGTTTGCCATCTTCCCCTTCAGACCTTGGCCAGGTTCCACTTCATCTTTATACCAGAAGACCTTGACGAATCGGTTATCGAAAATGACCTTAGGCGAACTCCATGCTGCATTAGCAGCTTCCCAAGAATCGAATTTGATGATAGCGAGATTACTCTCTTCTTGTAGCGTTATCTTGACGATATTCCCGAACTGGGAGAAGAAGCCTCGAAGATCGACCTCGGTGAAGTGCTCCTTGGGGATGTTTTGCACCACAATGGTAGACTTGGTCCTATCATGCACAGGCCCATTGGCGGCAATCGGTGCCCGGCCCTTTCCAAAGGGTTTCTTCGGCTTCTTAGGGTCACGTCGATTGGACGGTGCCATTGAAAGAGCAGACATATCTAGCGCCGGCATCCCTTGTGGCTGAGGCGGAAGACCGAAAGATCCGAAGGATAAAGATGCGTTATTAGGGTCATATTCTTTGATTCTGTCAGCATTTCACCGGTATTGGAGTCCAAGAAAGGGGATAGCTTACCATCAGCCGGTGATGGTCCAAACGGAGGTACGTAGACAGACTCAGACCCGTGCTCATACAGACATCTGCTGCCCCTTGAGCAATAGCCCTTCGTGTCGTAGTCTCTACACCGGCCTTTTCTCCGGCGCGGCGGCGGCAAGGCAGACCCCGAGTAGACAGGTCGGGGTAGTTCAGGTGTCGGAGGAATCGGAATGCCAAGCTGCTGTAGTCTCTGTATGTTTTCCATGATGCTATTATGATCAATCTGGGGCAAATTTTGCGTACGGGGATACGAAGGGTAAGAGAGCGGCTGTCCGAACTGCCCAGCGGTGGCAGCAGGAGGGACCGGATAAGCAGTAGGACCTCCACGTTGGTCTCTCATTCCATAGCCGTTGTCGAACCTGCCGCCACGCGGAGCGAAATCTCTACCTCCTCTCCGAGCCTGTTTGTAGGGCTGGGCGGGATTGTAGGCATCGCGATCATCCAGGATGATGTCGACATCGTTATCGTCGCGATCGTTATATGCACGTTTGCGCGAAGCACCGGGGCCGAAAGGAGGAAATGACGTGTTTTGGACGAAGGGAGCTTGAGGCTGATACTGAGCATCCGGTCGCGGAGGTAGTTGGGTAGGAACTTGAGGTGGAGGTTGTCGGACAACGGGAGGAGCAGGTGGCGCGCCAGGGAGATATGACTTATACTTCAGAGCCTGGAAGACATCATCGGTGAATGCGGCGGCATCTAGCAGCACGCAGCATGTTAGTTTGGCACGTGTACGGCGTGCCCTTCATCAATGACGAAGGAGGGCAGGACGGCAGGGCAGCATGGCCAGGAAAAACATACCATCTCGAAGAAAATCAGGGATTTCTTCATTGAATATTTGACGGATGTTCTCGGTGGAATCATCGTGTCGCAAAAGAGCTAGGACATAGTCGGCCAAGACATCGGCATCGGCATCAGACCTGGACATAATCAAGGGGCCTAGGTTAGCACTCGGAAGCAAATTGAGACACCCAGGCAACCTTCAGGAAATTTCGGCAACTCACGTATTTGCCAGACGTCGGACAATCCAAGCCTTAAGATGGGGCGCGTCGCT
The DNA here is from genome assembly GCA_004155915.1 of Monosporascus sp. CRB-9-2. NCBI lineage: Eukaryota > Fungi > Ascomycota > Sordariomycetes > Xylariales > Monosporascus > Monosporascus sp. CRB-9-2. Next base: position 213,498 of record QJOA01000003.1, read on the forward strand.
CTCAGCGAACAACATGATTTTGGATGCTATAGAGCTTCCTCGGGACGTCGTAAATATCGGCGACTGTGTTGTCACATTAGGAGGCCACCATGTGTAGAAATGGGTAGGGTGCTCTGCTAGGTAAAAGGGAGGTCGGCGATGCGATTGAATGCAAGGCTGAACAAGGAACTGGTGGTAACGTAGTAACGTAGATCTCGGTGGTTGACCTGCTCGGCGTTTTCCAGAAAATTGTGATTGGGGGGAGAAGGAAGATTCAATTGGCAGGGCGGAGATGGCGGCGACAAGGTTAAGGTGCAAAAAGCGCAAGACGCGTCCGGGGCGTCTGGCGTCACTGCAGGCAGGGTGAGTACCTAGTACGCAGGTACAATACCATGTACTTCGTACCGACTAGGCGATACCTACCTAGGTAGTGAATGGATTAAGCTATGGGGAGGGCCGTCATTGCGCTTAGCTAGGCTAGCATTAGCGCCATGCTGGCCCAACTTTTTATTCTCTTGAGCTTCTGTTGACTTCATGGCGGGGGCGGGGTCAAATACTCCAGATTACCTACCTACCTACCTACCTACCTACCTACCTACCTACCTAGGCACTACAGTAGGCAGAGATTAGGTACCTGAATTCATCCTCCTCTGGTTACGCTATCTGACAGTTGCAGCACTCTTCAAAGCCTATGACACCCAACTCAAGGTCTTCGGCTGAAAATTGCATAGTTCGGATAGCAACAGTTCACAGGCCATCGACGAATGGCCGAGGGAGTTGTCTAAGAAGAAATTCGAACCTAATATGTTAAGCGTGGTTATGCTTTATATCTATAATAGGTACGGGTGGTGAGCCGTTCGACTGGGAATATTAGTTGAAGGATTTGACCTCGGCGAAATTCCGCCAAACGGGTTACTCTCCCCTTAAACACCAGCATCCCTCCCAGCTCACCCCATTTTTCCTGCTAAATCCGGTCTGGCGCTCCTGTTGACGGTTTATGTATTGTGTAATCCTTTCGTTGAGGTAGTTTTCTACTCGTTCCGTTCCCATTCCTGACCAGAGAAGCTGACAAAATGGCCTTCACTATGCACTCCCACTCCGGGCAGTTTTGCCCCGGCCACGCGAAAGACCAGCTAGAAGACATTATAAAGCACGCCATCAGCATAGGCTACACAACGATGGCCCTCACCGAGCACATGCCCCGAACCCACCTCGATGACCTGTATCCAGAAGAAGTGACTCACCCTCCCCCAATCCAGCCCCCTCTACCCCACCGGTCTAACAACATCCCAGCTCGACGACCCAGAGGCTTCCCTCGCCGCCCTATCACCAAGACACGAAGCCTACCTCCTCGAGGCCAAGCGGCTGCAGGAGGCATACGTCTCGCAGCTGCACATCCTGATCGGGTTCGAGGGGGAGTGGCTGCGGCCGTCCTACGGGCCGCTGATCGAGACGCTGTCGGCACACCCAACCGTCGACTACTTCATTGGCAGCCTGCACCACGTCTGCGGCATCCCCATCGACTACGGCGACGCCTACTACCGCCAGGCGCTCGCCGCGGCGGGCGGCACCGAGGAGCGCATGTTCGAGCGATACTACGACGAGCAGTTCGAGATGCTGCAGGCCCTGAGGCCGCGGGTCGTCGGGCACTTCGACCTGATTCGCCTCATGAGCTCGGAGCCGGACCGCGACGTCAGCCTCTGGAGGGGCGTGTGGGAGCGCATCGTGCGGAATCTGCAGTTCGTGGCCGGTTATGGCGGCTGGTTGGAGTGTAATTCTAGTGCGTTGCGCAAAGGGCTCGCGGAGCCTTATCCATGTCGTGTCATCGCCGAGGTGAGCTGATCCGGTTTCGGTATTATCGGGTGATCAGCATGCTCATCGGTGCTAATACATTACCCGTCCTTCAAACGCTAACACAGCGAGCAGGAATGGCTAAAGCACGGTGGAAAGTTCACCCTATCCGATGACAGCCATGGAATTGCCCAGGTAGGAACGAACTACGCGAGAGCGCTAGACTTCCTCTCGAGCCTTGGAGTATCCAGCGTATACGCCCTAGAAAGGAGTCCCCACCCGGGCACGCCGTATGACCAGAAGTCCACTCTGAGTACAAAGGAGGTCTCGATTGCTTCCATCCAGGAAGTCGTCAGCAAGTGGTGATGCTGCTTTCTAGCAGCATCGCAAGACGTGTTTTATAGAATAGACCAGATACCCGTGTGCTATACGTAGACGCCCGAGAAATCATATAGCCTCTAGACGATCGAGCTATTAGTTTACCCTGTACCTTCAAATTGGGTGCGAGAACGAGCGAACCGGAGCCGGAAAAGCCGATATGCCCCAAAACTTGCCAAATCTACCCGCCAATGCTAATCATCGTTGTGAAAGTCTCGCTCTCGACTGCCTTGGGGGTCGTTGGTGTTAGCGAGGCATGGTACATGATTGGTCCGGGCTAACCTCATCTCCAATGCCTTAAGGCGACGGTTCCTGCTTCTTGATCGGAGCCCTGAACCATATTACCACTGTTGATATCGCCGGCACGTTTGAGTTTTGATGCCATCACTTATTACGAAAACCTGGCCCGAGTCCATTGAAGCGTCACCGGCTCCCCTGGGGATCTCCCTCGCCCAAGGAATAAACTTCGCTGCAGGCTCTCTTGGGCAGTGCCGCGAAGTCCTACGAGGCGCGTACTCCGAGAACTCCGGCCCGGATTCGGAGCCTCCAATGTCGACGTGTGGGATGTGGACGAGATCGTTCTCTAGTGTCGCTCCAGCAACGCCACCGCCCCGGATGCGGGACCTCGCCATTGCGAAGCCAGTGAAGAAGTTGTCGACCGGAAAGACACCTTTTGAGATACGAGCAATGGCTCGAAGATAAATAGCTAAATCACGGACTGGTTTAAGGTTTGGGATATATAGAAGAGAGCAGCCTGACGCAAGGGGAAGTAAAGCCCCTAATCAACTATGCAGATTACTCTGTTAAATGGCCCCTAGCCATCTCAGGGATGGAGCTTTGGAGTACGGACCTCATCAGGCTTTTATTATTAGTTATTTTAGGTAATGATACGGTCATGACAGATAACCATTATCGGGAACACCCAGCCAGGATTAGTTCCAGCCGGAGTTGTATCCTACCTAGAATTCTTTCAAGTGTGGGCTGTAGACTGATATTCCTTACACTCTATCAAAGCTGGTGTATCCATTATCCTCCGGCCTCCCCGCCCTCGAGTGGTGATACTGATATCTATAAGTGAAGGTCCCATCCCACAGAAGCACTGACATTCTTGTAAACAGCTGAGGTAAAGGGTCCCTTTCTTTTCTGTATGGGACATACAATATTGCATGAAGGTAGACGCTGAAGCCGCAGGGAGGTGGCAGACGTCCGGTCGCTGGAGCGAGCGGACAACCGGTTTTTTTCGGGACGGTTGGTTTCCCCGACATGCCAATGTGTTTGCTGTATGATATGTAGTCCCGGTGATGACCGTGTACTCGTGTATGGATACAGCGATGGCTGTATTATTGCAAGCGAGATACGGACCAAGTCCGTAATTTATTTCGATGGTGAACGACGGATGAAGTAGATTCCAGTCTCGGAGACGTCTGTCTCTACCTACCTACATGTTTTGGTGGGCATGATGCGATGGGAACCGCTGCTCACACACGCATCTCATCGCGGCGGATTACTGCTGCTCAACTTACATAACTGTATCATAGCCTCGAGAAGCAATGCCCATCGGCTGTTTCGGCTCTATGTAAGGAGATATAGTTATGTTGGATGTGCTATTAGAGACAATTTCCGTGTGCAGTTGGAAACCGGAAAGCTCGATCAGGTGACAGGGACGACAGTGTTATATTATCATGGCGTCGAAGCAATGTCTGGATGTAATATTTGAGCGCCCGTATTTCCTAGTTATTGAACATTCACTAGAGTTCGGACCGGTCCGCTGCATATATGGTATAGCCCACGGCAGCACGGTTCCTAGGAGCACGCGAGGTCAAGTCGGTCCACAGAGGAAGTATTGGATTCAAACTCGATATTGGACATGATACTTACATCTGGTAGCCTTGGAGTAGGTCGGCTCGGCGATGAAGTCAGTCATACAAGCAGGCAGGATAACTTCGACCACTTCATCTTGCCATAAACCGAGGAAGACCGACGCCCATTAACTCTCGTCGCTCATTCCACCCTTGGGCCTACGTGCCTACATCGACTCTGTAGCGTTCCGATAAGAACCTAGGTGGCCTGTCCACGGTATTTTCTACTAACCCAACGTTCAAGCTCCCACGTCAACTTTGAGGCCTCAGTAATGAGACCAAGGAGGTAGTAAGCGGTAGCTGACTTGTAGCCTTTTGGACTTTGGACTCTTTGGATATTCGGCGCCTACCATAGCCCGCGGCTGGAGGCGGACAGCATGATGGGTTATTCTGACAGTAGGTTGATGCCTTGTGTATCTATGTAGGCTGCTATACTTTATCCCTGAGTACGAGAAAGCGGCACCTATAAAAAATATATGGATCCCGTATTAATAAGTGGGCGCCTCTCCAATAGGATATCTGAAAATAGGGGGCTTATAAAGTGAAATAGGCTTCAGCACCCTATGCTATAGGCGTGCAAATTGGGATGGACTGGCAAACGCCGTATAAGACAAGACCGGCTAAATAGCCTGATAGGAAGAAGCCTACGGGCATGTTAGGGCAATATACATACATATGACGCGCCGTATCTAATAACCGGCTGGCACGTTCTAACCGGATATAAAGGCCATTCTAAGCAGAGAAGTCGAAATGGTATCATCATTAGGTGCTTTTGATCTACCTAGTCTACCCAGTGTACCGGTTCTAATGACTATCACGGTCGTCCCGTGTATTTAACCGTCTAACCAACCAAATAAAAGATTCCAGGTTGGCCGGCTATCTCCTCAGTAATGCAGTTCGTCCCGTATATCCAGGCCCTCCATCCCTTGGTGTGTTTTCCACCCACCTCGGTTCACAGACTACCCAAGCAAACTAACCATAGGCTCGGGCCACGGCCCCCAGAGCAGGGGCCTGTCGCCGAGGCGAGCGCTGACGGGGGCGAGGACGCGCAGGCGGCGCTTCTTCTCGTCGACGTCGGCCACGTAGACGAAGCCCATGACGTTGGCGTCATCACGGACCGGGTCGCGCGTCGTCGGCGGCGCGTACACGACGGCCAGCGTGCAGTTCTGCATCGGCTGGCACGGCTCGACCTTCTCTACGTCGGGGGCCGTGGTGTTGACGGTGCCGGCGGGGTCATAAAGACTGTCATCGTTGTCGGGGAGGGCTGGAGAGGTGGGTGAGGGAGCTGTGGTTGTTAATTGGGTAAGATTTAGAAAAAGATCAAATTTGATTAGGATTATGGCACAGGGTGCGAATTACGGGAGGCGTGAAAACTAAAGGGGATGAGAATAGACGAGACGAATTTGAGAAAAATGGGTTATTGACATAGGCAAACATACCAGCATTAACCTTCCAAACCGACAAGGCCTCAAACTCGACCTGCTGCGTGAACGGACTCAGCGTATTTCTGGCGTCGCCGAAGAAGTACTCGCGGATGGCGCGCTCCCGCACGCCTTGCATGAAGACAGCGTCCCTCTCAACGACGCCGCCGCTCTTGGCAAGTCCGACGACGCTGACGGCCTCGCCGAGCGCCGTCGTGCGGCCCGCGAACCGCCTCGCGAGCTCGCCGCTCATGCGCTCGCTGCCGAGCACCACGACGATGTTGATGTGGAACTCGGACGCCAAGTTTTCCAGGACCTCGGACCCGGCGGCGGCGGAGGAGGGCTTGGCCGCGACACCGGGCGTGTCGATGAGCATGCCGGCGGCGCGCGTGTCCGGGTCGCCGGCGAGGCGCGCGTTGGCAGCCGCGGCGAGCGCGCCGCACACGCTCCTGTACAGGCGCGGGTTGTCGTCGGGCCGCTCGAGGCCGTAGTAGTAGGCGAGGGGCAGCTTGACGGGAACGGCGCTGGGCCCGCTCATGGGCGTGCTGGACACGCCCCAGTCGTTAGTGATGTCCGGGATGGTCGCGAAGGCCGCCGCGCTCAGCGTGCCGGGCAGCGCCAGCATGCCCTCGCGCGGGTCCGTGTTCACGACGAGTGGTTGCCGGCCCACGCGCGTCGCCCAGCCCGCGAGCGTCCGGACGAGGCTGCTCTTGCCCGCGCTCGGTGGCCCCACGACCATGACCCGCGGGCCCGTCCGTCCCTGTCCCTGTCCCTGTGCCGCCGCGGACCGCATGCCCTCGAGCTTGAAGTGCAGGTTCAGGTAGCTGATGAGCGGGGTCTCCTCGGCGGAGGGCTCGGAGATGTAGGCATCGTAGGAGGCATTGGTGCCGCCGGGGGCCGTGACCTCGAGGGTGCAGCCGTGCCAGGTGTTGATCTTGGACTTCGTGGCGCTAAACTCGTACGCCGTGTTGGGGGCCAGCTCGGTGCCATCCTTCTCGGCGGTGCCGGAGAGGAGCTTGATTGTCAGCGTCGAGCCGAGCGGCACCTCGAAGCGGTATTCCCAGAACGGCTGTAACGTGTGCGTTTCCGTCGGTGATGTGGTCGAGGCCGTCGCAGCGCTCGGGGCTGTCTGCACAGATGGTCTGATTTAGTCGATGGACATATCCTTCCTTGGTCGAGGTTGTCACGTAAGAATAAACTCACTGTCGGGGCGATCTGCCCTAAGCCCGGGATCGACATATTCACATTAGCTCATTATACATCAAAGACGAGTCAAGGGAGGAGGTATGGAGAAGGCCGAGGAAAAAGTGAGAGACGCGCGGCTAAAAATGTCGAGACGGCCGTCAATTGGAAGCATCAAAGCTCAGAAATAGGAACTGGCTGCTCCTTGATCAGCTACAGCCTTAACTTAGTACAAACGTTTTGCATTACGCAGAGCACTAATGATGCACGTATAGCGGGGAAACCAGGGGCAACAAGCCTAACCTAACTCACATCTGTACAGCGAGTGGCTGGTGCTGGTGGGGCAATGACGGTACAGTATGTTATACAGACACGGGAGGCGCCGTAGAGTATGGACATTAGGGGTAACCGGCTTGTCAGGGGCATTTCTGGGGCAAGAGGGATACTTTCCTATTCCAATAACGAGCAAGCGCTTGTGGGGGCTATTTTGACAATGATGGAATACTTGAGTCGGTTGCCAGCAGAAATTGAAATACCGAGTACATTTGATAGGGCATCTTATGTTCTCTGTGAGTTGCCCAACTTGCATAGGTTGGTTGGTCTACTAACTACTCCTGATTCGGTAAGTATCCGACAAAGGAGTTTGACGTGGTGTTCCCAGTTGAATAGAACCAAAGGTATATCATATAATATGTATCCATATAATATGCATCACGGATTCGTCCTATTGGGACAGCCTAACTCTATAGGAAACGCGAGAAAAATGGATATCGGAGACAGGGAAAGCAGTACACCTTCGTATAATGCATGCAATAATGGGTATAATTTTTCCTTAGAGCAAAACTCCGGATTACCATGATGTATGACTCTCGGGATATCATCATCCCTGCCCCATCTTCATGCATACCATCTAACCTGGTGCGCGCGCACCTCGATGTCTCGAGTTTGTCTTATTGCTCTCTGTGCCATGCCCCCAAGGTCTGATAGCCCGTGCCTGGTACTACTTAGACATCTCCTCAAATAGTTGGGCCAGACTCCGGATGCCTTTGAGTACGTTCTCATCTGGGCCTTGGCCGGGTTTCCATTCGGCATGCGCAAAGTCGATAATTTTGACGCCGTGAATCCTGGGAAGGTCGCCCTCCTCTTCGTCACCGGAATCGTCGTCATCTAAGTTCACAGTGATGACTGTCTGGCCTCCGCCTAGCTCCTCTTCGCTCATGCCGATGCCGCTATCCACTCTAAGGTTAGCGGGCACGACTTTGCCGGCCTTCGCTACTGTTTCGCTCGCTGCCAGTAAAGACTTCTCCTCCTCGATGGCCGCTCGAAGCGCATCCCCGTCGCCTTCGAAGACGAAGAGGAGGCTGGACGAGAACATCCGGCTTTCCTCGTTCTCAAACACGTTCTGTATATGTCGAAGATCCTTCGCAAACCTGCCGGCTACGTACTTGCCGAGTTCCCGGTCGATCCCGGCCGTCTCGTTGAAAATGAACTTCTTGAGCGAATCCAGTAAATTCGCATCCTTGACGGCAAGTCTTCCCCAGTCCTTGTCGTAGATTCTGTAGCCGTCCTTGTCTAGCTCCGACTCGTCTGTGGAGCCTTTATATACCCTCATGCCGGCAACGCGAAACCCGAAATTCTTGTGTGTGGTCTCGGCGGCGATTTGGTTAAAGCGGTCCTTCTTCTGCTGTGGCGCATCGTCTGCCCATAAGCGAAGACCCAGCTTCGCATCTAGGATATTTGGTCGCTTGTAGCCCCAAGATGCATTGTCCAGTACCACGGCGCGGTCCGTCGTAATCCTCCTCGTCCTGTTAGGCACCCACGCATTGTCAACCACGGGCTTCTTCGCAGAGGCCGCTTCTATAGCCCGCCGCTTGTCCAGGTGCAGATGTGACTGGATCTCCTCCTTAAGGTGTGCCGGAATGTCTGCCTGTTCGACGAGGTCGGGGATCTGCGCACGTATTTCTGCCTGGTCGGTTGTTTCGGTCAAAGCTAATGTGCCGATGTACGTAGGCATAATCGCTGCGAAATCGGGATGCGACTGATGCGCCGACTCGTAGAAGTCGACTTCGGCCTGTGTACAGGGCTTGATGAAGAGCTCGCCGTCTGCATCGCACATTGTGCCCGCGCTGTGAGATGTCAGTATTGGCTTTCGCGATGTGGCATATGACGGGGGGGAAACTGACTGTCCGGCGACTGCGTAGTTGTACTCCATAAGGTCGCTATGCTTGGGAATCTCTCGATCCCTAATTGGGCTACCTCTACTACCAGCGCCTCTGGTTGTCACTCGCATACTTCTCAATACAGAACGTTGGAGTTTATTGGTATCGGAAAGTCAGCTCTAAATCGTGCGCATGCTGGAAAACTTAGAAAGAAAGTGGCGATATGGTAGGCCCCGGACGACACTTAAATAGGTTTCTGTAGACTGGCGAGGAGAGTGAATGTGGCAGGTGGGCTGTCTAGTCTGGTGGAACAAATAGAGCAAACACACACTAACATAGGACAGACCGGATGAAAGAAATAGATTCCAAGAAGATCAGATCTATTGTCACATGGCCTCAGATGGACGAAGATGTTCAACTTGCGAGGAAGAAAGAAGGGGGGACGCTGCCATTGATAACAAAGGAGAAAGTCGTGCGAAGTAACGTTGGTAACAACCGCAATAAAGTCGGTCGAGTTGGTGGGGAGGCACGGAAAAGTAATTGCCGTCGTTTAATGAAGGGACCTGAAATTGCCCATCCCAAAATTCCCTGCAAGGGAGGCGACTTAGCGCTATCTTGGTCGATATTCTGTACGTAGTAAGTACGTACTTTATTTAGTCCGTCAGTGGTCACCGCATTATCCGCGCCCGCAGCGCCCGGTGACTGACCGCGGCTTTGCGGATGAAGAGCGAGGGGGCCAATAGTAGGGCCTGTATGTATGTCTTGTTGCCCAGCCTATTCAGCAGGTATGACAAGCCCTCGGGTGGCGGCTTTATTGGGCCCGTCTTGCCATTGTGCAGAGCTCAGCCACACCGGAGCCAGGGCTCTCAGTCAGCCTTGGCCAGTCACATCTCAAGAAACTTTGACAGGCGTCCTCATCTTCGAGTCCGCCTCATCCTCAACATGCGTGCCATTCCTTCCGGTGTCGTCTTTATCTGCATTTACTTTCGGTTAGTTCTCTGGGCGATTGCTGTTGCATTCACGCTGGCATCTGCACCTATTCCGACTTTCTACTATAATTAATAGGACAAGGATCCTGCAACGCAGCAGCCACTTCATAACTGAAATCAATTAATCATTTTGTCACATTTCAAAGCTGCCTCACACGAGTGAGATCACGTTACTAATCACATGAACGCTGAAAGTGAGACATTCCTCTGCGGACATATCAGCAGATATGCTACCGTTACCCAACTAGACACACGATGCCCATTCAGGAGGCTCATGTCAGAAGCCGCAGCATATCACCACGAAAGATATCGTATCGGCTACTCGACAATGTCATCCTCTCAGCTTGTCTCCTCCCATTATGGAAAATGCGTGAACTGGTCACTATCCCACAGTGACTAAGTAGGTAGGTATGCATTCGTCTACCGGGGCATTCCTAGGTCGTATCCCCCAGTCGGTATATGAAGTGTCTCAGTCAACAATGTGAAAGGTCGTGAGAAGTCCACGCATAGTGTAGCAGGCCTTTTGGCAAACGCAACACGCAGCAGTCACCCGTAGGACTGAGCGTGATGGTTACTAAGTTGTGTCGTCAGCTTGTGAGGCTGTGACAATCAACAAACACAACATGGCCACTCCTATCATATATGCGAATCTCACCACAACCAATACCCACACCAACTAGGGACGCCTTGAAGGAATTCTTCGAGCTTTACCTAGCACCTGTATGTAATCCAAGTAACTGAATTTCGTCTATGGCTTCCTTTCCGTTTGCGACCACCTAAGTTACCTGTAGGTAGGTGAGAATAACTTTCCATTTTCTTTTCACCAGCAGCAGTCTTCCACTTTTCGACCTCCTTCTGATCAGACCGGTGTTTCTCATCATTGCTCTCCTCTCTTCCCGAGTTGACCGCTCCCGTATTCCGTTTTCATGAATTGTGAGCATCGCCCCTTCCTTAGCAAGCCCAGCTTCTTGATCCATTCACTTGGCACGCCTGACTAGAGCATCTCAGCTTCTTGTTACCATCACTTCTAATCTCGGGATTTCCTCCCATTGGACCACCACGGGTGCAAGACCTTACCCTTTCCAGTCGCCTTCACTGTTCTTCTACTTTTGGGCTGCCCAGGTAACAGTCGCTCGCTGGCAGAATCGGCTGACGAATGCTGCTACGCCTGCACGTCGCATCTAAACCTTCATCTCACTATAATAGCCCGCAGCTACTAATTATCCCCATAACCGCGCGTCAACGATCACAGACATGGCGGATGTAGCAGTGGGCCAATCTGCGGAGCCCTGCGAAGGAGTCACAAAGACTGGAGACGTGGTTGCACAGCCCCAGTACACGAAGGTTGACGTAACAAAGGAAGAACATCCCAGCGCTACTGGTAACGCCGCCCAGGAAAACGCGGATGCAACTAGCAAAGGCGCAGATCAGCCTTCGCCCGCCAAAGGAACACTGCCGGGCTCGGGCGGTGACGAGGGTTTGCATGGTGAGGAGAAGGCATCAGCCGATAACGGTGCAGCTGCTCCGGAGGGTGCCCATGATGTCCCCTTTACCGCCGGAAATGATGCCGGCGAGCCGATCAAGAAGAGAAAGAAGAAGAGCGAGAGGAAAGGAGGCTTGACCGGTCACAAGAACGCCAGCGGCTTCGAAGGTAGCAGCCCCCGTGCAGCGCTATGATGTGCCATCTGACATAGAAGCAGAGTATTATGCCGACCCGCCTATCACTCCGGCGGAGGCAACAGAGGAAAAGGACATCTATAGCCAGTAAGAGCATCGACTCATACTCTCCAGAACTTCCGACTGACATTGACTAGATCCCGTCCATTTTGCGAGTGAGCAACATATCGTCTCTGCCTTGCGTGTCGCCCTACTTACTGAATGTTATAGCCGCATGGAGGAATGTATCCAACGCTATCGAGCGCGCCGTAGATTGGACCAGGAACAGACCCAAATGTTCAACAAGTATCTGTTCATGGGAGGAATCGACTCGCAACCGCGACAGTTTACCGGTATGGCCATGGATACCGAGGCACTGGCCGAGGCAGACAAGGACCAGGTCCGCACGATGACTGCGGTCGATTTCATCGGCGGGGCAGGTAGTCGTTTTTGCGAGTTTGGCAAGGACGAACACTGGGAGATTGACTTCGAGGGCGTCGTCAAGGGCTTTCTGTAGGTTGGCCAATTCGAAATGCGGGCGTAGGCTATATGTGGTACTAACATGGCCGCTGTAGCTCCCGCACCATCCTCGACATCTACATGTACGACGAGGTGGCCATCGAGAAAGCCTCCAAGCTCATCAAGAACTTCCTGAATTACGTGCTGCAGCACGATGCCTGCCCAGAGTACGTCGACAACATAATGGCTGCGCGCAACATCTGCGACATTGCGCCGCTTGAGATGCGCGCAACGCACGAGCTGGTCCACGAGCTGCCCGGCATCTTTAACGGCGCCGCGGCGTCGCTCTTCTGCGGCGATGAGCGCGCCGTCGACGACCTCGACAAGCCAGAGAACTTTGACAAGCTCGTCGTCTTCCGGCTCACTGTCCTCGACACATGCGACAACCCAGAGCAGCGCAAGAAGCTCGCTGAGCTCATGGGAGACCCGGCCTCGATCCGCTCCCTCGCCACCAAGGAGGAGACCTACGAGGTGCGCGACATCATTCGTCCCCGACACAAGCACAAGAAGGTCCTTGAGGGGCAGCTCGCGCAGATGCAGCTCCAGGACAAGGTCAGGCCCGCGGGCCGGGCCGTCCTGCGCCCGGCCATCATCGAGCACGGCTACGACAACCTGCCGCGGCCTGACGAGGTGGACCTCAGCGGCGCCCCGGCGGAGGAGTACCTGCTCGAGGACGAGCTGCTGGCGAAGCTGGAGCGCGGCATGAAGCTCCGGCTCACCGTGTGCGAGCTCGATGTCGGTGGCGTCCGCGTCCGAATCATCAGGGATGTCCTCGACATCCGCGTCTCCTTCGACACCTTCCTGCCCCAGACCCTCTTGGCCAAGTGGAAAGACCCCGACCCCAACGAGCGCCCGCCGCCCAGTGTCGCAAACCCGGGGGCCGAGGAGAAGGCTGTGGGCCATCTCCTCGCGGGCGATGATGACTAGATGACCTGCACGTCCTGCTTGGATGGTGCGTTACGGTCCCAAGTTCCATGGAACTAACCCAGGAATTTTTGGGGGGCACGGATGCAGTTACCGTATATGTAGGGAGGCCTACATGATGTCCAGGAAGCACTCCTCAGGGCGGTCACAAAGCTCCTGTTTTTTTCATTCTGATACTCATACTTTGCGCAGGTTAGGGAGCAAGACTCGTCCAGACTCTCTCCCAGTTGCTTGGGGCATATCTCCGCGATACCCAGATAGACAGAGAGGTAGACACAAGCCGCGAGGCGAACATCATAGACATAGGATTGGCTTTTAATACCACGCTCACGTAGCTGTTATGGGCAGTTGGTGATTCACCACGACTGTATCAGCGGACTCTATCCGATCCACCTGCCTCTCCCGGTTCTGCCAACTCGGGCCGCCTCCGGATACAAAGCGCCCACGCTCCGTTTTGGTTCGGGGTTTCCGACTCCACCTCCTGGCCGATTTAAAGAAGACGGAGCCGTCGAGGACCCAGGTCCCCTGCTCGCCCCATTTTCGTGGTAATACGGTTGGCTATCGTTGCTATTGCCAAACGCCCACTGCGCGCCAAATACCGCCTGCTGATATATTTAATCGGCTTTCCACCAGGATGTCCCTATACTAGCATGCCTTCCGCCAAATCCGTCAGAATATGGTGGTTTTCTTCTTTTCTTCGAGGTGGCATTTACATAACGTCAAAGATACTGACCACGCGGGGGGTCAGAAATTTGATGGGCTACGACACTTCAACATTTAGCTTACAACCCACCAGACCATTGACGGGAATCCTATTCCACTGTGCACTGAATCTGTCTCGCTTTTTCAGCGAATACCCAGAAAGTGACAGTAGACCACGAAATGTTTGACTCGCATACATGGCATACCATAGTCCCGTAGACCCGGATATTGGCCCAAGGCCTCGCCGCTTCGGCCTTGAACTGGGCTTGTGGCAGTAAGATCTCATTCCCCTTTTTGCTGATAATTTCGATTGGCGGGGTCGGTCGGTGAAAGAGGTAATCTGGCTCGATGGAATCCGCTAATTGGGGAATTGTACAGATTAACGTGGACGACAGGCAACCCTAAGAGGTTATTTTTTTTTTTTTTCCTTCAATTCTCGAGTGTGGCCCGCTAGGCACTATTCGAGGCGATGTGCAGTGTATACATGGCTTGTACTCAAGGTCCCTTTGTCATTGTCGTATGATGAGAATCTATCTCTTCCTGCTCCTGCGTTGCTATAAAATAATTCTCAAAGCAGCCCGAGTGGGTCGAAGATGCTTTCCCAGTTGAAAACTAGTTGTTAACGTTGGATAGATTAAGCATGCAGCGGACATATCACATCAGTAATTGCAGGCAATTAGACCTCCATTTTTCTATTAAAGAGCGACTGAGTTCAGAATTCATATCTGGTCTGTTTGGTAATTGCATGTGAGCGAAGGTGGCACCAGCGTAAGTCGCTGATAGGGCAGTTCAGCCAACCCATTTTCCGGTTGATTTTACTCCCACCAGATATTGCAACACCTCCCGACGTGGGTCGTCATGCCCCTAATCTAACCCTATTCCAACACCTTATACAGGACGACTCCTTCCGCTAAGCATCAATCCCGGTCTAATATGAATCCAAGCTTGTTTAGTAGGAGTAGCACCAATTCGGTACTGTAGTAGAGGAGTACGGGCAATCACCTTATACAAGGGGTTAATCTAATATAGGACATATTGGGTCATCGCAACGATTAGGTACAAGTGTGTGCTGCAGCCGAAAGAATCTCCCAGCATCAACCTGCCCTGCTGGCCTTTTCGGATCCTGTAGTCTCGCCAGCTCCAGCAGTAGCCGATAAGGCAAAATGGTGAAATCAGTATCTCGGAAGGCTTTAGAAAACCCAGTCCGGACCCTGCTCCGTAATGTCCCTAGCCCTTTCCTGCCCAGCTCTGGAAGTTCTTCCATGCTTTAACCGACCGGTATACAATGAACCCATGGCATCGGACGCTCGTCATGCCACTCTCGATGAAGTGTCTGTTTCAAGGGGATTGATTTTGAAGCTAGCACCTTTGCAAAACCGACCGCTAATGCCATTTCCGTCCGTGTAGAACACGAGCCGTGATCGGAAGGCTTCATCCGAGTCTGCCCAAGGCTCGGCGCCCAAGTACGTACGCTGATCTCTGCAGAATTTTCTCTCACACTGGAATATTCCGGTAAAGGCAACATCGAATAACCTGCTGCTCAGAAACGATGGCTGCGCACGGCTGACCACGCCACCCCTTTCTCGCAGTTAATAATGAGATCGTCTTTCCAAGTTCTTCGCCAAGGTAACAAACCTTTGCCGGTAGTAGTATCGCCACTAGTCGTCCAAAGCAAAACCACCAGTGGTAGAGCTGGCCCAGTAAAGACTGCTCCGCTTGTTATCCCATTCGAAGTCATGGCCGCCCTCATATTCAAACTCGGACTCGATATAAGCTGAGCTGGGATACAATATGTCACCCATGGTCGACGGTGAGCCAGTTGACAGTGATGGTACTAAGCCTTCAATCAGACGAAAAGAATTCGGCTTATGGCCAAGCCATGCATAGCGCTGTACTAGGGGTGCTGATACGGGGCCATGGCTAACCAGTCATCGACGACGAAAGGGAGGTCGAAGTTTTCCGCTCTATAACTAGCCTAGACTCTCCTACTTCCCTAATGAGGGCAAAATTTCGCAAATGTATCCCAAATAGGCCGTCTCGACACGTTGTTCAGATTAAACCAGTCATTACCGTAAGAGTCTCGTTCTAGTGACCGTGGGGATATCAGCACCCTCGGTTCGTCGAGGTGATTAACAAGCAACTTAACATCGGGAACAACGCCATGTAAATATCTAAACAGCTTGTTGAATAAGAATCAAATGTGTCTGTCGTAGGTGTGAAGATAATGGCTTCAGTAAGTCTTGGACTGGTGACCAGAAAACGAACGGAACCACATCTCGCCATTCAGCTCGTTGTGCACATAACTCATGACCCAAAGGTCTCTACCACTAAGTATCCAGAATGATGAGATGCTCTCATAAATCATGTCGAACTTATTAATAATGGGCGACCGATGCGATTGCGCAAACTCATACCAGGCCTCGAAGCCAGGTGACGGATCCGCACCGTATCGACGTACATTTCATCATGAGCGGCGGTGTAGTTGTTGGGTTCTTTTTGCAGTAAGCATTATAAAGGTTCTTTAATGAATAGCGCTGCATACTGTTTGAATAGTGAAACACCAAGACAATGTCTTGGCCAAGCTTAACGTTGACCTGGCTACAGCATTGCTCTTCGGGGAAACCGAATACAACAGTTTCCGCACCCAGTGTTACGATCCAAAAATTCGTAATGCGCAATGAAAGAGGGCGGATTGCGTCTTCATTATCAAAAGGCAGAGGAAACCGAGAGCTGTTACCGGTTGTAGGCGCGAGAGTGACGTGGACGATTAGCAGAGCAGCAACAGGAATGATCGATAGGGGATGTTCTCGAATATCTCAGCCAGACAGGGTGACAATGACAAATGAGGACAGCTAAGGCTGTATCCTAGACCCGTATTGAAAAAAGGCGGGAAGAACCCCGAATCAGACCTTGTTGAAGGACGCAGCTCGGGCCCGAGACGCTTCTGAGCTATTACGAATAATGGGAGTTAATGCTGGCTGGATGTTGTCAGCTTTAGGGGGCATGTTTATTACCAACGTGAGCTGCTTACGAAGAGTTCATTAGGCCTTTTCTGCTTCGAACAAACAAGCCGTAACGACGCCTGTACGAATACACATATGCCTATATAACGCTTGGACTGATAATGTTCGAGCATCCGATCTTTTGCCACAATCCAACAACACCGAAAGCAATCATCCATAATGAGGCCGTAGAGGCATGTTGAGATTCGGGATCCTTCGGAGTGAATTGAGGCACTGCTCTCGTGGACCTGTTGACATCTAGTCGTCTTGCAATCTTAGGTATAATCGGTAGCTTCATCCAGCACAGAGTCTCAGAGCAGAGCTCGGATTCTCTGGAAGATCGGCGTTATGTGATTATGCTGTATAGTAGAGCTGCCCCCGTTGGCCTTATGACAGGGTAAATATCGGTAAATGGTGATTTCCACGTTGTGTGGGACTGGACGGTATTCCTCGTGTGCTGCTTGCGACTTCGAGTTTGATTTGACGCGACGAGAGAATGTCCAAGGTTCCGTAGCGGGACCTACGACTTCAGTAACTATGCATCATCAGCCTCTCTTTCTGGGTATCAACTATCAAGTGACAACCGATTATCCTTCGTTTCATGCAATGACCGCTGTGTTCGCGGAACCAACCAGTCATGATACACTCTGAGTGGAATGAGCAAGTTCTGCCACAGCTCCTACCTGCAGCCGGGGTCTGTCGCAACGCCCAATATGACAAACACACGGTGCCGGTTCCGCCTCAGGACGCAGAGTCGAGTAGTCGCTATGCCCTGGTGCAGAGACATTGTGATACAAGCTAACCAATCAAATCCAGATCGTCGAGACACCTCACCCGTCTCCTGCACGTCAGACACCATCACTAGCTAACACGCCAGTACCCAGCTTTACCTCTCTCCGAAATATCATCTGCGGCGGAGATCTTTACATACCATAAATACTAAGTGCATATATCATTATCCTCAGATGTCGCGTGTAGTCCACAGCCTGGCCCCTCATTGGCTTCAGACAAATACCGGTGTAATATTCGCAAAGGAGTGGGGGATCTGACTGATCTCTTTGCGCGTCTTGTTACTCGCACGGGTGTATACCATTCATCTGTCTTTCGCCCTGGCACGATCCATAGCCACGATGCCAATCGAGCGGTCAACAACCGCTCAGCCAAATATCATAGGCGTCCCCTGAGACGGCTATCCGCAATGCGAGGCTTGTACAACGACGTGCCCCCGCCAAAGTGAGCCTGCGGGTCTGATCCTGACGCTACTTGCTCATTGTTGCACACGAAGGAAGGATTTCACCAAGAGTTTTCCATCATGTGTAACACGAGTTATCTGATAAGCAAAAACCGAAGAACCCTGAGCGTTGCAACATGCAGTGTCGCCTGTGGGCTGACCTGCAGCTCTTATAGGACAATCCAAGTGTCAAAGTCTTTTGGAAACATAATTACTACAAATTAGGCGAGTACGTACACACTGGGTCACCCTAAAACAAGTATCCCTCCGCCCTGTGAAATATCTGCAGCTAGTTTACGCATACAAGCAAAGCATGTCTAGCTCAGAGCCCCCGGCTCAGACCTTGTCCTGAATTGTAGAGGCAGCGGAGAAGACGTCGCGGAGCACGGGAATAGATGGCGAGAAGAAGTATTCACCGCCCTTGGCGACGACCCACTTCTGGAAACCCAGGTCTAGGGTCGAGCCAGTATCGCCCGGGTTCGCGCCAGTCATAGATCTGGCACCCTGGTTGTCCGGGTCCACGATCTGGCCGATAAGCGGATCCTGGCCCGGCTGCTGCGCCTTGTTCGGGGGGAAGGTCGCCGGGTTCGCCCAGCCTGTGTGTCGACCAGTCAGCTCTTATGCAAAGCGCCAAGCGTTTGGGGGAACGCAGGGCAGTATACTTACTTTTCTGCAGGAACTGGAAGCCGTCCTTCAAGCTGCTCTGATAGCTGACGAACAATAGACCCCTATCACTCTCCGTACGGTTGTGTTCTCTTTCCTCCGCAGATACCTCTGGTCCGTACTGGATACCGCGGCGCAGTACCCTGTGCGGGTTGATGAATTGCTCCAGCGGGATGTCGCCGCGAGGGTTCATCTTGCGCACGTGAGCCGCGAACGGACAGGCTTCTTGTGAGGCAGGGTCGAACTCGAACTTGTTGTTACGCTCTGGATCTTTGGCCAGGTCGGGATCGTCGCGGAGCGGGGTGATGGCGAGAGGAGCCCCTGACTTCCAGCGGCCGGTAAGGCGTGCACCGAGGAGCTCGGCGCCGTTGACTGTGGGGTCGCCGACCTGGAGAGCGTTTTGGGCAAGGAATCTGTGGTGGTGGGATTTGATTCAGAGATGAACTTTTGAGAACGGAAATGGGATGGCTCACTGGTCGAACTCCGGCACCAGCTGCTGCAGGAGCCGGAATGCTAGGAAGCTACCGTCAAGAGCCCAAGAAGGACGACCCGAGACAGAGTCACCGTCGCGACCGCAGAAGATCACACTGTTATTGTCAGTGGTTTACACATCTGGAACCAAATTTGGAAAGGGGTTAACTACCCTTGATTGACAGGTCCCTGGCCAGAAAGGTCGGTACCCAAGTCCTTGACGACAGGGTTGGAGAGTCCGTCTTCGAATCCGAAACTGATATCTCTTCAGTAACTTGATTAGTATAGTTGCACCGGGGCACTTACTGCTCATGGCCGTCTTCCTTTCCGGGACGGACATGGCCAAAGAGGTTGAGGACCTCCTTGACGGTTCCATCGAGAAGGGCAAGAGCCTTGCGCAGATGCGTGTGGACGCTCTGCTTACTGTCTCCAGCCACAAGAAGCACTCCATCGATCGCCTTCTGGAACTCGGGGATCCAGTCTGGGTCACTGGACGATGGTTTTAAATCGTCACCGAGTTCCTTTGCGTCGGCAAATTGCCCGTTAGTGAACCCGTCATCCTGGGCTTCGGCAGGGTCGAATCCAAGCTAATCTCTCTTGTCAGTACATAGCACCTCCGGACCGCAGAGAATGCCAAGGCATCACCCCACCTTCTTGAGCCCCTTGGCAGAAAACGCAATATTGAGGAAGGCGACGGGGAGAAGACAAGAGCTAGTTTGCCTCTGTTGCCGGATCGTTCCTTTATCAGAAGAGACTCTCTCGCCCGTGGCGATCAGGGGCACCAGCTTGTTGAGTCCTCTTCGGAAGGCTTCGACGTTGTCGATTTCGAAGAAGAAGAACGACTCTGCCTTCTTCGGGAAACCGGGTCTGGTTTGTCTGTCAGTTGTGTTATGCTACCCACCTGCGTGCTAACGATCGGTTGCTTACACAATGTCTCCCTGGATGTCCTTGAGTTCGATTGGGGAAGTCATTGTATACTAATTTTGTGTAATCTAATGTTTCAGTCACTAGATAAGTATGAGGATACAAGTCCCAGTCCTAGGGATATGGCTTAGCTTTATACGCTGCTTCTCCCAGGGCGGATGCTTACTTGGACAATGAGTCAGTCACATTGCTACCCTACGGAGCCCGCATTAGGGTTATCACGAGGCGTCCAATCGAGAATACGGAATGGGGATTGAGAGGCAGGCAGCGTCCAGTCACGGCTACACCGCATTGCAGCTAATCAGCCGCCGCTCACAACAAAGGCATGACCATTGGAGGAGTCTTCTTCGGAAATTCTTCGAAGGTGTCCTCTTCTGCCGCCATCAGCCGCCACGGCTAGTGTTGGTTCGAATACGAATCACAATTAATTGATTGGCCGGCGGTTTCCGCCGCAGGCCTCAGCCAGGCTCGGCCTCGCTTACCATGAGGCTGACCAATGGGGATCGGTCGTATACGTGGCACGCGGTGGTAAGACAAATACCGCGAGGCTCCGAACTTATGTCAGATAGTGGCGGAATATACGGTGAGCATGCAAAATAGATTGCATGTGACTATTATGTCAGGCCATGACTGCAGTGCTTTTTACTTCAATACCTAGGACTACCTTATTAGCCAAAGATCCTCTTGCGCCATCTGGGTTGCCTTTAAGGAGGTAGAGCAATTGTTACCCCTCGGGTCCCCCGACCCCGTGTGCTCTCTGATCAGCAAGAAGCAGTTCTACTACGCCCTCGTGGCCGTTGCTAGCCGCTCTAAGAAATCTCTGCGCGACCCTTGATATCGTTGACATCTGGATCCGCGCTGCCTTGTGAAAGCGGGAGATTGATAATCCCCTTATGACCACCGTTTTCTGGCCATAGGCGCGGCATCTTTCCATACAGCTCTTCCACATTGTCATTAATACCGTGGATTAGCAATCCCTTGAGGATACCACCATGCCCCTTCCAAGCGGAGCAGGAGAGGGGCTTTCCCATCCTTGTCTGTGCTATATCAGGAGAACAGGTTAAATTCTCATACATTCCGATCTCGACAAGTCTTTCCAAGTATCCTGCGCAGGGGATTCTTCCCATCTAGTTTTAACATCGAGCGCCTCGACTTCCTATCTCCCCGAAGATCCGGAGCGTACAGTGGACGTGAACTAACGTAGGAGCCGGCGCTTGTGTGTTTATCCTGTGGACTCATCGATATTAGACGAATTTAGAAAACGATAGGGGGAGTGGTAATGTTAACGGAAGCTGCTTCTTACGTTCTCTCTATAGAAGGGAGCACCCGCTTCAGAGAATCAAATTTCAGTTCGCCCGTACGAAATTCTTTCTCGGTAGAGCCACAAAGCCGTTCCTTGCCGTGTGTTTGGACTTCTTGACCCCCTCTGGGAGTCTTTCTGTTACCTAAGGGCTGGGGACTCATAGCCTGCTATGGAATAGAATTCCCCAAAAGGCTCGTACCCCATCAAATTGTTAAAACTAGGGCTTAGCAGGTAAACGATAGCTAGGCCTTGGCTAAATAGATCAAGCCCTAGCGGGGTCTAATTACAGGCACTTCCGGTATCGCTTTCTCACAGCTACAACTGTATTTCTATATATTTAAGGAAGCATCCTTACCTTCTTTGTTTTAGTTAGGACCTTGTACAGGTTGGCCGGATAATTCCACCTTTTTTAGTTATAAATGCTTCAGTGTGTGATGTAAGAGTCTCATACAAATACATTGCGTATTCGTGGGGTAAGGCGCGCTGACAAAAGAATGACTATAGAAGTTCACACAAGAACCGTGGCAGATAAAGGGCAGCTACATCAGAGAGCCAAGCGCTCCAGCGCAGTTAACCAAGGCGTATATTGAGGCGAGGAAAGGTAGAGAGGAGAGGTAGATGAACCAGTCCAGTGGCTCGGCCTTATAGGTATCATACGAATAGGGGGGGGGGTTACACAACCGCCAGAGCCACTTTCTCTGAGACTTTCAAAGCTACTCCAGTCACATCAACCATATCCGCAATAAGAAGCCGAGGTAGAATCCCACGATTCGCTGCAGCCAGATAACGGCCGATGATACTGCTTGCAATTGTGCTGTGCCCTTAAAGTCGGTTGGTTGGTGTTCTCCGGGTGGTGGACAAAGACAAGCAAAGGGTACCATTGGGCTCGGCCCTTTTAGGTGTAGCATAACCTGACTAACATGCAGGCATGGGTATCACGCGAGAGTGCATGAGCTTTCAAATTTTGCAGGCATCTCTGTTCGCGAAGCTCGGGAGAGAAGAGGACAAATGCCACGAGGTGTACAAGAACTTCATCCGCGCGCCGCTGCCGCCGGGCAGCAACACGGGCGTCAGAGGCAAGGGCTCCTAATACGCGGCGGGCACGCTGAGCTGGGTTCCATCATCGCCGCCGCCATGGCCGAGGCCTTCAAGTTTCTGTCGTACGCGCCGCCCATATCTTCAACTGGCATGCCGACACTAAGAATGGCCGCTTCAAGATGATCTACTGAGGCGTCGCTATCTGCGGTATCGCGCACGCCATGATGATCATCTCGGCGCTTCCGCTCATGCTCGCGTCCAGCAAGGCCATCGGCCCCTTCTTCCAGTCGCTCTACATGCTGCCCATCGGCGCCGCGCAGTTCAAGCCCAACATCTCGGGAACCGTCATGGACCAGAACCCGCACAAGATCGCCCATATCATTACGACGAGAAGACTGGCGAGAAGGTCGTCGTCGACCCCGGGGAGTTCATCAACAGCGTCATGTTGTGGTTTCACTGCTCATCAACATCGGCGCCTGCTTCGGTATTCTTACCACATACCTGACCAAGCTCGTCGGTTACTGGGATGCCTAGCTGATGCCCGCTTTCTTGTATTTCACTGCCCCCGCTGTTGTGGTATGTGAACGACAAGCTTGTCAAGCAGTCGCCCGGAGGCTCTGAGCTGGGGAGCGTGTTTAGGGTGCTCGGCGACGTCTTCGCGCACGGCGGCCTCAAGCGCTTCAGGCGCAACGGCTTCCGGGACATCGGCAAGCCCAGCCTCCGCAAGGCCGCCGGGAGCGCGACCGAGTACGGCCGCGACGACGAATTTGTTAATGGCGTGCGTCGCACCTTCCAGACCTGCGGTACCTTCCTGTTCCAGCCCATCTGGCAGATCAACGATGGCGCCCTCGGTGCTGCTGCTAACACCCTTACCGCCGGCATGGACACTAACGGTCTCCCCAACGATCTGCTCGACAACCTTATGACTTACCCGACCACCAGCTACCAGCAAAACCCCCTGAATCCAAAGAGGGTCAAGCGAAACTGAAATATGTCTTCTCCCTCTTAGTAGTCCCCATCATGAACCACATCGTCAACCCGCTAGTACGTCGTTTCGGCATCAAGTGGGGCGCCATGTCTCGCACGACGTTCGGCTTCGTGCTCGGCACCATCGGCTCGATCGGGTACGCTGTCCTACAGCACTACGTGTACAAGACGTCGCCGCGCGGCTACAACGCGACGACGTACGCCGAGCCCCTGCCCAAGGGGGCGTTCACGCGGCCGCGGGAGTCGTACTCGTGGTACGCGATCCCCGTGATTGTCACGGCCATCTCGGAGATCTTCGTCAACGAGACGGCGTAGGGCATCGCATACTCGAGGTCGCCCAAGAATATGAAGGGGCTCGTCGCCTCCCCCAACCTCTTCATAAACACCATCTCGACCACCATCGGCCTCGCTACCGCCACCGTCATCCGCGACCCCTAACTCGTCTGGTCCATTGCGGGCCCCACCATCGCGGGCGCCGTTATGCTCACCACATTCTGGTTCACCTCCCGGCGCATTAACCAGGAGGAGTTCGTCATCAACACCGACTTCACCGAGTACCGCTTGGTCTTTACCATTACCCGGAAACCGCCATTAGTACAACGTAAAAGTGCCTAGTAAAGAGCCGAGAGTTGGTTATAGAGAGCGACTTGCTTCAGCAACTGGCCGACGGTTCTCGTCGGCTCGGTGATAACATGCTCATATGTATTAAGGAAGATATAGCTGGAACCCTAAGCGGAGAGCGAGCTAATCCATGGGGCTGTGGTCGGAAAGTACAGGTTCAGCTCCGCTTGTCGGTAGGGGTCCGGCAATCGAGCATATAGTAATCGCGACCTGGCTACGTAAGCCTCAGAGGCTTGACGCAGTCCGTCAAGGCGTCGCCACCTAGCCCGAAAGAAGTTCCTAGTCGTGTTCCTACGGTGGGGGAACCGCGTATGCGATAGGATGGCTACGCCCTCCCGTTAGGCTGAACCTAGTATCGTGTCATTGAAAACGCCAAACAGACTCCTGTTGCGTGTGGAAAGAATGTGTATGAGTGCAATACACCAACTGATCACCCAGTCGCAAGTTCTACTAGATTCATATGCGAGATGTAGGCTGTGAGTTTGAGAATCGAATCAGCCCTGGAGATAATTCTGGAGGCCTCCGGGCGACGCTAAATGCGTATCAGGGCTTGCTGAAGCTAAGCAGCTCTACGTACCCGCGATAAGAAGCTTACTAACATCGCCGAGCCAACTCTAATTGGTTCAGCATGCATATCTGATGCTCGCACTTCTTCAGACAAGGCTCACTCGACAATGCCAACGGAGGAAGGCAGGCGCGGTGCTACTCCTCGCGATTCGCCATACGTGGCTGAGCTTTCTGCAGGTCCACATGGCCAGCGCAGTGCATAGCATGGATAACGATGTCGGAGTGCGCAATCCTGATAGCTGCCTGCCCGTTTCTAGGCAGAGGATGGGGATAAGTCGAGCGTATTTTGGAAAGAACACGAGAAGGCGAGAAAAGTCCAGCTTACGTGCTCTATGCGGCGATGCTTCAAGTTAAGCTTCCGCCAATGCTTGGTAGGAAAAGCCATAATGCTTGACGGGGCTTGGCAACGAAACGAGTCTTGGCCGATGAGCTTGGCCAAAGCTTACCTCAGGTACAGTAGGTTCGGTGGCACAAGATTCCCTGTTTTAGTGCATGCAACGAGCATGACAGCGATGGAAAGGGACCCGGGAACAAGGCAAGGTGCAGTAAAGCAAGTTCTCGGTGTGGTACTACGTCACTCAGAGCCGGTGCCGAATATGCATGACTCGTGGAGTGCATACAATGCGTATGTAGAGATATTCCATCGGGTAGTTTAGTAAGGGTTAATAAGGAGTGGGTACGACAATAACGGAGAAGGTCCAAGTAATTCAAGGTTAGTACTTGGATAAAATGAGAGCAATCCCAATTTCCCATAACCCAAAATGTTTATATGGGCGGTAGCTGGCTAGTGACTTCCTTTTACCTTCATCCAGCAATCAAATATCCAATTCTTCTTCTGCGTCCGTTAATACATCCCATCAATCATACTTATCGTCATCTTGTTACTTGTATTTCTGTCGAAAGCAGGCTGAACGCATTCGGTAGTGACATCATCGGCCCCCCTGACGCATCCTGACTAACATTGAGTTTAACCGGTACCGTACTGCAATACCGTCTTATCGACGTAACAGCTGAATCACCAGGGTCACGATGGCTTCATCTAGTTGTAAGCAATCTTTCCGGTTTTTGGGTTGTATCATTCACTATCACCCCTCTGATCCCTGCTTGCGATCTCTGTATTCAACTCATTCGCGATCCGCGCTGCCCCTTTTGAGTCTTCACGAGTCCCGCCGAGATTGAAGCGCACGCGTCTCTGATAAGGGTTTTCTGGGTCCCGTGGTCCACTTCACCTCGCCATTCCTCCCCACAGGCGATGTTGGGATCGAACGGGGCCGGTCTGCGAGACGACCTAACCGGACCACACTGCCGAACTGCTATTCACCATGCTTGATTGTCTGCTTGCCTACACAAACTACGTTCACTACCTACATTCACTGACCGCAAAGTCAACGGCTTGTTAACATTGACTTGGCGACCCAATTCACGCACTTCTTATTTGAAGCCTTGTTTACCTTCTTTCTTTCTCGTTCCCGGTACCTTCTTGGTCTCCAGTTATAGATTCACCCACGTTGCTTCTCTCCTTTCCGTTACTCCCAGTCAGTGTCTCGAGCAATTCGCTGTTTCGCTTTTGCTGCGGATGCAGAAATTGCTTGATAGTCGGATATTTACAACATAGACATGAACGTTGCGCATCGCATTGCGGATATTCACTTACCATGACATCAGTTAATATGATGAATATTCGGCGCCAAGCCAACGTCGAGAGTCGCCGAGCGTCCGGAGGGAGCTTCAACTACAACCCTTTCAGACATAGTTACATTAAGCCACCCAAGCGAGCGACTACCATTGATGCCGAACGTGGAGAGTCTGACAAATACGCCGACACGGCTGGTCTAGCTCATTCCAACTCGGCACCCGGATACTTCAGAGGTCACGAGCCCGGGGTGGGCCTAGACTCGCAGGACTCGACCATTGCCGACAGCCCGATCCCCAATAGCGACGGAATACAAGATAGGGATTTCGTGCGGGGTCGCGTCGGTGCTGGAGGTGGAGGCTTGCGTCGTCGCGGCACAACGGGAAGCGCAGCCGGAGGAGGCGGCTCGGACCCGGGGGCCGAAGAGCTTGGAGAAAAGCTGAAGTTCGGTTTTATCAGGCATGTTGAACCTAAGGAGCCGTTCACATGGAAAAACCAGCTGCGCCGTTCCGTAGGAAGCTCGTGGATCAACGTCCTATTGCTCTGTGCCCCGGCCGGTATTGCCATTAATTATGCCGGCGTCAATGGCCAGATCGTGTTTGCTGTCAACTTCATCGCCATCATCCCGCTCGCTGCCATGCTCGGGTTTGCGACGGAAGAGATCGCCCTCCGTACGGGTGAGGCTCTAGGTGGACTCATCAACGCCACATTTGGGTACGTCCAACCCTTTGGATTGGTGGAGGTATGCAAACATATCCGGGAGATACTAACATGGATAGAAATGCCGTCGAGCTGATCGTAGCCATCATCGCTCTCGCCGACGGGCAGGTCATAGTCGTCCAGACCTCCCTCATTGGTAGTATTCTGTCGAATCTTCTACTCGTCTTGGGCATGTGTTTCTTGTTGGGAGGCTACAACCGACCGGAACAGTACTTCAACACAACCGTTGCCCAGACGGCCGCCAGCATGTTGGCCCTAGCCGTCGGCAGCCTTATAATCCCCACCGTCTTCACTCGCAACACCGGCATAGTCGGAGGTGATGTTGCCAGATTGTCCCATGGTGTCGCCATCATCCTACTATTCATCTATGGCTGCTATCTTCTGTTTCAGTTGAAGACGCATAGCGAGATGTTCAACGAGGAAAGCCAAAAGGTCCCGGGCAGACAGTATGACATGCCAGGCAAAGACGTAATCAACAAGGTCTTCAAGAAGAGGGAGCCTTTCTCCGACAACGCGATCGCGAGCGGCCTTGCTCGTTCGGGCGCCGGTGCCGCTTTCACCGGTGCTCCCACCGAGCATCGCAATATGCAGGCCTTAATGATGGGCCCTAATACCCACGGGACAGAGGAAGCCGAAGACGAGGACGAGGGACCGCAACTCCACATTGCTGTCGCGTTCGCCCAGATGACAATCGTCACCGTCGTTATTGCATTCTGCGCCGAGGCCATGGTCAGCGGGATCGACGCCATCGTTGAGTCGGGTACCGTCAGCGAGGAGTTTGTCGGCCTCATCCTCCTCCCCATTGTGGGAAATGCCTGCGAGCACGCGACGGCCGTCACGGTCGCCATGAAGGACAAGATGGACCTCGCCATCGGTGTCGCCATCGGGTCGTCAATGCAGGTTGCGCTCTTCCTGGTCCCCCTGCTCGTTATTATCGGCTGGGCTATGGGTAACGAGTACATGAACCTCGCCTTCGACGACTTCCAGGTTGTCGTCCTCTTCGTGTCCGTGCTGCTCGTCAACTACCTCATCAGCGACGGCAAGAGCCACTGGCTCGAGGGCATGCTGCTGGTGTGTCTGTACTTCATCATCGCCGTTTGCACTTGGTGTAAGTTTTTCTCTTTTTTTTTTCTTTTTTTCTTGAAAGACACTGGATGTTTAGAAGGCGATTGCTGACTCCGCCTAGGGTACCCCGCCGACCTAGATCCCACTAAGCCAGGGATTCAAACGAATCTAGATTCATAATGGCTGGTATTTCCACCGCTCTCGTTTACGAGCCGGGGATCTTTTCGCTCTGTTTTTCTATATTATAGCTACGCACAGAAGTTACGTAGCTTTTTTCCAACTGTATACCATGTCAGTTCCAAAGCCGCAGGTTGGAAAGCAGGCGCCACGCAACATCTCAAAAGCGGGGGAGGAAGGCGTAAAGGCGTTCGGTTACCGATGATGCATCGATCTGGCAATAAAAGCACTGCTGTTTCTTTTTTGCGTGCGAGCCCGGAGGTTACATATTTGATTTTTCTTTTGCGTTGCTTCGATTCGGCAGCAATATTTTGAGGAACAATCATATGCGCGTAATCTAGGCGGCCGTGCAAGGCGTTGGAGGATAGACTAACTACATGACTAGCCCCGAGGCCTTGCGACGGAACCTACTAGCGTTCCGGTTCAGCGACTTCCACTATCTCCAATTGTTTTCCCATTCGTAGGCTATGCGACAGACTGGCAGACAGGTGTAGAACCTAGGGGGGTTGAGAGGGATACTAGCTACTATCGGTTTGTACGCCGAGTCTTAGACTAGAGGTGCGCGGGAGCCAGGTTTCAGCTGGATTAATGCGACACTTTTGTCCTATCACAAGCTGCTTCATCATGTTCCTGTGCTTTGTGGTAGGTAGGGCAGGCTTTGACCTGGCGCCGGGCGGAGTAGACCTCGGCTGAACGACAGGGACGGGAGAATGGAAGGGAACAGGCATCGAGGCCTGGATAAGCCTATAGGAATAGGAGTCCGGATGAGGTCGTCTGTCCGCATACTGATCTCATCATAGCTTGGATCTCCTCTTTTCCAACCCTGGAGATAGCCGTCCACGCTGGTATCCCGAACAAACATATCTGGTCCAGTTCAAACTAACACCGATCAAATAGGGAGATATCGGCAAGTCACACCCTATGGAGCCCGATATATCGTCCAGCGTCGGTATAACTGTAACGCCGTCGATGTCGGGAAGTGGATAGTCAAATAAACTGGCATGCAGAAATACCGTAAGATGTATGCCGTAGCTTACAGCCCGTTTGGTGCCACAAGGTACGCATTACTCAGATGCCATCAGCCCATCTCTAAAATGGAGCTGTCGATGACCAACACGACATATGTATGCAATCGTCAACCTACCGGAGATAGAGGGTAGCAAAGCATTATTTAGCCAGTTATATATCTGCGCTCTTCATACCAGTTGTACTTCGTTACTTTTATTAGTGCGCACGTACATACATTTACAAGCAATTAAGTAGCTATCGAGCTATGAGCTTATGTACCCAGCGAGGCATACACGCCTCCCCATCAGAGGATTTTGTTGTGTATGCATATTACGCCCCCCCTTCGCGTATCTCTTCACCCGTCCATTCACTCACTGACTCATTCATGCAGTCCCTTAAAAGAACCTCCGCCCGAATGCTGCACACTGCCTCTGCGGAAGAACAACGAGGTCTGCAGCGAAGGCGTCGGCGCCCTCGGGCCCGGAGCTTCGCCGGGGCTCAGGATACCCGGCGGGAGGCCGAGCGAGGGGATGCTGGCGTCGGGGACGCCGCCCTCACCGGCTGCTGCTGCCGCTTCCTGCTGACCCTGGGCCATCGGCGTCGCCGGCACGCCGACGGTCACCGCGGCCCCCTTCTCGAGCGTCTCGCGGTAGAAGTCGCTGAGCCTCCCGGGGTCGCTGCAGAACGCCTCGAGCGTCTCGCGCAGGTAGCCCTGCATTCCGTCCGTGAAGCCGAGGCCGCCGGGGCCAGAGGACAAGGGTCCGAAGCCGGGCGATGGGAAGGCGTTGTTGCTGTCCGCCGCCGCCGCTCCTGTTGCCGCCGATTGTTGTGGCTGTGGTGGCGGTGGCTGCTGCTGAGGAGCTCGGGGGCTGGGCTTGAGAGCGAATAGTGCCGGCCTGAACATCGGTGAGGCAATAGGGGTCGGTTCCGCCAGGCCGTACGGCGTGTGGGTGGCTCTCTCGCCCGGGGGCATGAGGCGGGAGGGCACCCGGTCGCCGGCCGCCGCCTCCGCGGTGCGGCCCGGTGCCGGCTGATGCGCGGCCGTCCGGTTGTTGTAGAGCTTATTGTTTATGAACAAGAAATCCCCTTCGTCGGTGATCTCCACCAGAGCCACGCCCGACCGGTGTATGTACTGCGAGTACCTGAAGTTGGGCCTGCCCCACGAGTAACTAACGTCGACGTTGCTTGGGAAGTTGGAGGCAGCCTCCATGTCGAGCACGTAGTCGAATTTCTTCAGCAAGGCCTTCTGGTAGAAGTGCTTACAGGGCGGTGTTTGCGGCGCGAACGAGGTGGGCTCGTAATATGTGACGGGCCGCTGAGTCGGCGGTGGAACTGCGAGCTTGATGGGATACGGCCTTCGGAAGGGATTGACGCTGGTGATGTTACAGGCCTCGGCGGTGGGGACCTCGACGAGACGAAGGCCGTGTTGCGCAGCGATAGCCGCCCACGATTTAATGGCGTCCTCAATCAGTTTTGGCGTTACATTAACCCAGTCCAGGCGGATGTGAAAGCAACTGTCTGGGCTGTGGAGTCGGTCGTAGTGCAGGCTGATCCGCTCGGGTCGGTACGATCTCTTCCGGTGGTCGACGTCATACTTCATCACCTTGCTAAGAACGACCTGGGGCCGTCTGCCGCTGGTAGTTCCCATGGTGGGCGTGGTAGAGCCAGAGACTGGGGAGTTGTCGTCTTGTATCGGCGTCGGCCGCGCGATACTAGTAGGCCCAAGTCGAGGAGAGTCCCTTGGTCCAATCTCCGACAAGGGCGTGGCGGGAACAGACGCCTGACTCTTCCTTCCGCTGTTGAACCAACCTTGTGGATTAGGCTTTGCGTAGTCGCCGGAGATTTGGTAGAAATACTGGCCATCCCGGAAAGGGTGCCGCTTTTCGACGTGGACAAAAATCCCACGGTCGCGGTCCTTCTTCGGGTCTTTGCTCGCATCCTTGTCCTTAGATTTGGCGTCATCCTGCACCATCAGCGAGTTGCCAAGTTCGACGGCCTCTTCTCGGCTCTCCAGGTCTTCGAAGTTATCAAGCAGCCACGTTGTCATCTCGGAACCAATGAAACAGTTATAATACAGCCGAAGGTGCCATCGCCTGGTCTGCATCTTGACGCCACCCGCCTCGACAGGTTGTTGGATTGCGTCGGCTAGAGCCGCAACGTTAAAGTTGGACTTGGAAAACCGCTCCTTCCTCGATACCAACTGGCGCCGGCGAGATGTCGTCTCGAAACCCTCGAACAGGGGCAACGCCTCCAACTCGGCAGCGACTACTACAGAAGGATCTTCGGTTCTGTAAACGATATCGAGCGGATAGGGATCTCGCTGCTTTCTGGCACCCGAGCTCTGGAATTGGCGCTCCGAAGATGACAGGACCCGATGCCGCTGCCACAACTGAGCAAGTTTCTTGATGCCTTCAAGTCGTATTTCCTCTTCATCATCGCCATTTGGTGACTTGGAAGCCGAAGAGGTACGTGCATACATGGGAATAAGGACAAAGCGAACTCTCCAATACCTCAGGTTCTCGGTCATTTCGTCCGTATGCCCCGCGAGGTATGAATCGATGTAGTTCCAGTTGGGTTCCGGTCTTGGCGTCATGATATCTATGTCTAGCGTCTGGTACTCCTTGTCGTGCAAGGTGCGCATGGCAGGCTTATAAAGTCGAGGAAGCTGATCCGCCTGCGCGAGAGCAGCAGCAGGTTTCCGCACGTAGATGTTTACTTCGACTTCGCTGCCGTTTACACATGATAGTTGATGTATTGTGTTTCCTACGCTCATGAAGATGCTCGTCCCATCTTCGACCTTGCAGTTTCGCGTGAAGAGTTCGCAAATTTTCACGATCTTCTGTCCGAAGGCTCTAGCGACAGAAGGGCCGATGACAACCTGGAAGCCGTGAGAGAACCGGGCCCCGACGAGCTCTCTCAGGAATTCTTCGCGCGACTTCGGTGCTTCGGACACTTCGTCCTCAATATTTTGAGCGATGTTGTAAGGCTGTCGCTGGTATTCTGATTCGAATTGTGCCTTGGTAGGAAAGTACTCAGTCGTCAACGGAACAGCCGCCGGGAAGGAGAGCGACTTCCACTTCATGACCCTCATATCGGCTGGCCGCGGGAACACGTGTTGCCACCGACTAAACAGTAACGAATCATCCATGTTATTGACGTCCGGGTTAGATGGGTTCAGCACTACGAGCCAAGGCGCCATAGCAGCGGTAGGCGAAAGAGTAGAAGGGAGTTCCGGCATTGCACCGGCTAGAAGCTTGGAGTTGTACAGTTTCTGCTCATCCTCCGCCCTGAGGGCGTCAGAGAACTTAATGTCTCGGTCATCGGGGCGGGCACTCTTCGCCCGAGGAGTAGCAAGCATCGAGCCAGATAGAGTAGCAATTGGGCCAGCAGCATTAGATGAAAAGCTTTTGATAGGCATCGGTCGGCTCGGGGTGTTCCTCGTCAGATCGTGCATCTGTTCGGATAATTCGCTCTTAACCTGTTCAAAGGGCTGCAAACTACCCAGTTCGGTTATAGCCCGAGGTGTAGTTGGCCGCAGGTCGGACTTCACGGGAGTCGCTCTGGAGATCGATGGTTGGTTAGAAGACTGCATGGCCTTGACATTTTCGGTTTTCAGTTCCGCGGTCGCAACTGTAGGAGCCGCGATTCCGAAACCGCGTTGGCCGAGACTAATCTGCCGTATAAGCTTTGGCGTCTTCACTGCCGACATGATAGAATGGGGTTTCGCTGCTGTGGAATCTCGCCGCGGACCGGACATGGTGCTGGTCACTTCATGCTCCCTTGGGGTTGACGACGATGCTACACTCGAGGAAAGGCTCACTGATGGCGCGCGTGCTCGCTTGTCTGACACTGAAGTGCTGAGAAGTTCTGCATCTTCAATTATCTTTTTCTTCGTCTTCTCTTCGAGGTCTATATGAACCTTTATCTCCGGAGGGGGCTGCCGCCGGGGCGGAAGACGAGACCTCGATTCGTCAAACGCCTGCAGTTTCTTCCACAACGATGTCTCCCCAGGCTTTGTTAGCTTGTCCGGGACGAATTTCTGGAAGCCGTAGACCGGTTCGAAAAGCCCGTCGGGAACTTTGCGGTGTCGCAATACCCCAGAGGCGTGGGGCATGGCAGGTGTGGGTTTCCGCACCGTGACATCCGAATTAGAAGGTCTGGGATAGGCAGGATCGGCATGCAGAGGAGTCGTCTCGATCTCATTAGTTTCCAGTACACTCCTCATCTGGAGATCGTATAGCCTACATCTGGGGGTAAATTCTTCCTGGGACTTCTGAGGGTCATGACCGGAAGCCTGCAGGGTAATACCGTGGTACGAGAGGGCATCCGAAGACTTTCCCGTCCAGTAGGAAACGTGCAACCACTGCGGCAGCGCGAACGCCCATTCGTCCGTATAGAGCTTAGAACTAAGATCCGTCCGAATGGAGTGATCCGAAGCCTTTGCCGGGGCCAGCGGCTCGGATAGTGAGTTATAGCTACCGGCCAGAGAAGTTGGCTGCTTAGGCGTACCGTCCCGGCTTCGGATCGGCCGAGCTTGCGGCCTCTGGTTTGGGGCTAGGTAATGAGGATTTCGATAACGGAACAGTGGAACAGAGTGGAGAGGTAAGTTGGGAATGCAGATCAGGTCAATCCCAATGCCATTACTAATAAGCGCTTCCGTGGATCGTCGTAGAGTCTCGTACTCGACTTCAAAAACGCCGGAGCCTGGGCTGATGACGACGATCGATATGCCGGTGCGCAACAGATCTCGGTCAATGTAGTCATGCGCATATTGGGACGATGCGAGGTTAATCGCCTCGAGAAAATTCCCATACGTCGCTAGAGATGACTCAGCCTTGATACTATGAGCCGTAGCGCCCTTGGTGGAAGAATCATCGGAGGCTTCGGTGGTGCTACCCATGGCATACTGGTGATGAAGACTGATGTCACGCCTGAATGTATTGAATTCCTTCTTGAGCTGGTAGAGGATAGTTGTCCATTCTCCGCTCGACATCTCACTGATAACCACGCGATAGAAATCCTTGTACGGGCGCCTACTCCCCGAGGTCTGATAGCCGGTATAGTAGTCATCATGTAGACTGGCGTTTGCCAACTCGGTAGTCAATCCAGTGTCATACTCCACCCTGGCGAACAGCACGATGCTGACCAGATGTTTCACTTGCGACACTGCCCACTTCTTGAATAGTGCAGGTAGAAACCCATTGACAACCTTGTAGAACATGATCTCTCCCGAGCCATCCGAGTCAAAGTCCCACATCTCTCTCGCCATCTGTATGAAGAGAACGTACCTGGCGGACTCGCTGCGGAATATGGGGCGGGTGTCACGGCCAAAGAAGGCAGAGTGGACCTTGCGCCCCTCGACAAAGACTGTAGTGACGACGGCCTTGATGGTTCCAAGAAAGTAGACAACCTGCCCTTTATATACGGTCCTATCTGCTAAGTCGTCCACGGAAAGCCTCCACATATCAGACCGTGACATGTACATATCTTTGAATGTGAGCTCGACATGGGAAGCCTGGACAGCAGGTGCGGCATCGTCAACGGGACCAAGAACGACCTGGGACCGGTTTCTCATGTCGAAGGTATCAGCGATATGTTTGGCGACGTAGACTTCGACAGTAGGATGCCTAGCCTTCAGCTCTTTTGTCATGTCCCTAACCACAAAGATATACCGACGACGAGCACTACGGCGAGACTTTGAAGGCCCTTCGGCAGCGCCAAAGCCTCTGCGATAACTCGATTGCCTTGCGCTTCCGTAGTAAGAGCCTTGCAAACGGTCCTGATCTGAGCCCACCGGGGTTATGGACATTAGCATGCCCGGCCTGATGGCGCCACCTATCAGGTCGAGATTCAAGAGAACTTCATCCCTAATGATGGACTCGTTAATAGCGACGGTGCATATCCGCTCAACTATACGCCTTGACGGTCGCGACTCTCGGATTGTTGAATTACTCGACATGGTATCAGGTGATCGAGGTTCTCTGGGCACGTCTAATGACGTCTTGTCTTTATCGACATTCGTCTTGCTGAACTGCCGCAAATGCGATGTCCATTGCGATGCGCGGCGTTGTACAACGGGGGAGGAACTTGAAGCAGTATTGGGAGGCATTGTGCCTTAAATCATCCCAATTCAGAGATGCCTTGATGGACCATAATGGGAACATCGAATCAGGCGCTGGGTATTCCCAAGCATGCCGTCTGCACGGGACCGAGAAACCACAGCGACAGCCTTCGATGCGTAATGTTCTCAACGTCGTAGGTTGCGCCGGGAAGATGAAAGCCAGAGCGGCAGAATTCATCAAACAGCTTCCGGGCTGTAATCATGATAAGATAACAGACAGTTCACCGCCTTCCATTCTGGTCACTACGTCATCCACCACAGGCCTAATGATATAAGTACTAGCTAGGTAAGAAAGAAAGAAATCACTGGCTCATTCATCCTCGTGCATTACCAATGTATTACAGTAAGTTAATCTGTGGATTAAGCTACATACAATACAATTGAACGCCCAACTTAATACCTAACTGATTCGTTTCTAGAGTGTCCTCAAACTACCTATTCTCAGGTCAATGCAGGACTAAGTCGTCAAAAGGGCAACCCTGATCAGCTGATTCTCGCTTCGTCTTTTCCATGATAACCTTCCTGGTGAGTTCCATCAACCTGTCTCCTAGCGCTTCGTCCTGCGATAAGCTGCTTCCTGGCTCGGGGATGGCTGGCGGGCAGACGTATTCGCCCGACTTGGTTGTGACTGTCGCCACATACATTGTCGGCATCGCACCCTCAAACTGGTTCTTCTTGAAAGGCTCCACGGCGACCGACATGCCGTAGCCGGCCAGCGGGAATGGTTCATGGATGTCTTCTTTACTCTGTTTGGTGCTGACGAAACCGGGATGTGTCGCGTTCATGAGAACGTTGGGGTGGCCGGCGTTTGTCACCTTCCTTGCGAAGTATCTGGCGTAGAGAATATTTGCCAGTTTACTTAGACCGTAATTTCCATTAGGCCCGAGATCGCGGTTTATCTCCTCGAGACTCTCAAACTTCGTGTCACTCGGGGCGGCTTGATGAGCATTGCTGGCCTGGTTGGAGATGCGAACGATATTGCCCTTTTCTGCCGTCTTCTTCATCAACGGGAGTAGATGGGATGTCAAGATTACGGGACCCATGTGGTTGGTCGCCATATGCCTATCGACCCCGTAGTCGGTCAATTGAAAGGTCAGGATTCCGATTCCGGCATTGTTGATCAAGATGTCAAGCCTATCGGTGTCTTTCTTGATCTGTTCGGCAACATCCTTCACTTGCGGCCAATTTGACAAGTCGCAGTGCAGCCATTTGGTTCTGTTCGCTGCATCCTCACCTAGTTCCCTGGCGACTGCCGCCTTGGCCTCCTTGACCACCTCCTCCCTCTTGGACAAGATGTAGAGCTTGGCGATATTGTGCTTGAGCAACGTGTATGTGCAACCATACCCGATACCCTCGCTACCGCCCGTGACGATGGCGACTTTGCCGCTTAAGTCAGGAACCTCATCGAGGGTAAACTGGTGAGTCCCCAACTTCTGGGCCTCGCCCCCAAGGTTCTCAGCAATAGTGTTCTAGCAAACGTTAGCCCTGCTCGCCATGAAAATGGTTGGCTCGGTATATATGATTCTGATTAAAGAATGCTACGAGCGGAAGGAGAGCTGCATGTGATGGTGAGGCATTCGCCTTCATACCTTGACGGTGTCCATCGTCTTGGGGATATGTGTCCTTCTCGACGCAGAAATTCGATGTGTGACAGATGTTGAGAAGGTATTAGAGATAGGGTTCGATACGTTTGATGACCATGCAAGGCAGGAGGGTGTGTGTCGTGGAGCAATAAATCCTGGGGAGTATACGCGGTGTATTATGTCTCCAGCCCGACGAGTGGTGACACGCATATTTGTTGCGATCTCTCTTTCCCACGCGTTTTAGAATTGGTATGGAACTTGATTTATGACCGTTTCAACATCATCGAATCATCAGATAAGTGTCATAGCAGCAACCCAATTCCTAGACTAGTCGTGATGTAATTCCATGCTGATTGGACCGAATCGATGACGCTTGACTCTTTACAGCAGCCAGTTTGCACTGTTGCAACCATGCCCGGTTGCCCTGGTGTACTGGAATTTAAATATTTACAGCAGGTCGACAGTCACGTCTGGAGTTCTGGTCGAGTGAATTGCCGTTGAACATTACCACCTGAGTTCCTACCCTGCACCTATAAAGCAATGAGGAGTTAAGTGCCACTGTCCAATGAATTATCCTCGGTCCATTATTCTCCCTACATTCATAGTCATGTATAATGCATAAGCTGAAAGGCGGGGGTACTTAGATTGGGGCATGCATTACTTATTAATAAGGGCGCTGGGAGCTTTGTCAGCAAGACCCTTTAATATATAGCCCCGGTACCTGCAAACGGTGTAATTACCTGCATAGGAGGGTTGAATGCCTAACCGAGAACTGCCCATTTTAATTGGAACCGCCCATACGAATTATATTACTACTTTCCGTACTAAGTTTGCGACAGGCCGATGTGCAGTTCGTCAGTATGGAATAATGCGTCCCACAGAAACTTATACGTTATATGGGGTTATGCCCCCAAGTAGCGCATGTACATTCTGGGATCTGTACTGTATCCACATACCGGTATGTAACAATTGAAGTTACATCTACACAACAGGACCTGCATGCCACATGCATAACATGGATGTGGCTTCTGGCATACATATTTTACCATTTGATACGCTCGCTACCTCCCGGTATACCCCTATTGGAATTACATAATGTGATATCGTTAGATATTTAACTTAGCACTTGGGAACATCCCGACAAATCCATGTCGC
The DNA here is from genome assembly GCA_004155915.1 of Monosporascus sp. CRB-9-2. Taxonomy (NCBI): domain Eukaryota; kingdom Fungi; phylum Ascomycota; class Sordariomycetes; order Xylariales; genus Monosporascus; species Monosporascus sp. CRB-9-2. Next base: position 251,326 of record QJOA01000003.1, read on the forward strand.
ACTTGCCATTGCCCGCCACTACGGTGGCCATCTACCATGCCCGGAAGGCGCATGCCCGATTAACGCGGACATCCCTATACGGAGCGTCTCAATACATAGCCCTGGCGTCTGGACGTAGACAATTGACCCCTTACATGCTTCCATACATAAGTACTCATTTCAACACTCACCTTGTCGCTACCTCTAGCTGTCCCGGCGCTTCCTGAGTCCTCATCGCCAGAATTGCCCTTCAAATCCGCACAAGGATGACATGACCAATCTACAACCTTTGCGAGTGTGCTGCTGATAAGTACCGCCTACGGTTAGCATGCTATCAAAGCATAAATTACGTACATCCTCCTCGTGAACAGACGAAAAGCATGATCCCATGTGCCTTGATAGCCACTTCATTGGCCGGCGTTTATACCGTTGCGATCCAGCCGTTACGGCTCCGGTGAGACTCCGCACTGCTGAGCTGTTAAGGAGAGTGCTGCATCAGACACACCTCGGGCGCGAAAGGCTGCTTGGTGAACACTCCCGCAATAGTCACTGAAGGGATCCCAAAAACGCATAGATAGGTGACTCTGTTGACGTCTTTCTCTATCTTGGCCCTGACCTTCCGGTGTCAGTATCTGCCTCGTGCGACAACCCCCCTGAACCGAAGGTGAGAGCAACGCAGCTCATGCTTCCAGGTCCGGATCTGAGCGAGTGGAGCTGATGCACATCCAGTCTTACACCTGGCGTTAGAAAGGAAAGACGAAGCCCAATCAAGTGGATAGAGTCATATAAGTCATTCATGGTCATGACGGCTTGTCCTATACTTAAGTAACAGTAGCTGGGAGCCCAGCTCCAACTGCCGGGATTATCACCATCCCGAATCATGGCAGTTATTAAGCTCTCTTCGAAGCAGAAGCTTATCGTTACCATTTGCATATCCTTCACGTTCTTCATCGCCGAGGTCGCCATCGCTTTTCATACGGGCTCCCTGGCTCTGTTAGCTGACGCCTTCCATATCATGAACGACCTCATAGGCTTCTCCGTCGCCCTCGTCGCAATCAGCATCTCAGAGCACGCAAATCCCCCCCAGGACTTCTCTTTCGGATGGGCACGTGCCCAGCTTCTCGGCGCCTTCTTTAACGGCGTCTTTCTGCTTGCTCTAGGAGTTTCCATCTTTATCCAGTCCATCGAAAGGTTCATCTTCATCGAGCATATCGGTGACCCCAAACTCGTTCTCATTATGGGCTGCGTCGGCCTGACACTGAACATCATCAGCGCGACGATATTACACGAACACCCTGGCCACGACCATGACAGCGTACATGTTCATGCCCGCCATTACGACCCAGGGCTCCCGCCTCAGAAGCTATTCCATCACAGCCATAGCAGCGACGACGTTAATATCGAATCGGCTATGCCTTGCTCGGATAGCTCGAGCCGCGTGGAGTCCTCGGTACCCCCTATTGGCGCCCACACGGAGCACCGACACACCCTCACCAAGCTGCAGGCACCCGGGCGCGACCTGGGGATGATGGGAGTCCTTATCCACGTCATCGGCGCCGCGCTGAACAACGTCGGCGTCATCATCGCCGCTCTCGTCATCTGGTTGACTGACTACAACGCCCGCTTCTACGCTGACCCCGGCGCCAGTGTGGGCATATCGGTTATCATCCTGTTGTCCTCGCTGCCGCTCATGAAGAACAGCGGAAACATCCTGATGCAGAGCGCCCCCAAGGGTGTGGACCTGGACGACGTTAAGCATGACCTCGAAAAGGTAGGAGTGGCTGCTGCCTTCATTTCTTTTTACCTTACCCTTTTATCCACGCATTCTGCGGAAATAAAGTACTTGTTCACTCTGTGACATGAAAAGCTGGTACTTTAATCAAAGGGACCAAGGGTCGAAACGATCAAAAATATTGAATGCTTGAGTATGGTTGCCGGCACAATATACGCCACCCAGTAAAACCATCTCAGGAGCTCCATGCTTACTCACCAAATGCCGGCCGATTGTATCTTTTCATCAGAAAATTCCTATCTCCTATGGGGCCTATTGGTCTCACGCTTCTATCTTCACACTCTGGCAAGACCCACCAAGTACGACCGACTTGAGTGACTAATGTACCACACCACCCAGATCCCCGGCATCGAATCCGTCCACGAGCTCCACATCTGGCGGCTCGACCAGCGGAAGACCATCGCGTCGGCCCACATCGTCGTATCCAACAACGAGGTGGCCGACTTCATGGAGCGTGCCCGCACCATCAGTGAGTGCCTGCACGCCTATGACATCCACTCGGCCACCCTGCAGCCGGAGCTCGCGGTCGCCAGACCGGAAAGCCCCGTCATCCCGTCCGAGAATGCCAGTAGCAGCGCCGCCAGCGCTGGCGGCTCCTCCTCGACCGTGCCGATTGGGAAGCGGCGCGTCGAGGTTTGCCGCATGGCGTGCAGCGGCGCCCTGTGCGAGGTCCTGACTTGCTGTAATTCGGGCCTCAGGATATGATTCGTTTTGGGTTTATACGTTTCGGACTGGCATCCGGCGCTTGTGCGGGCGGAAATCGTCATAGAAAAAGGGGTAGGGTCGGTTGGGCAAGCGTCTTAGATTTACGATGTAATGTTTATACTTAGTATTTTCAATGGGACTAGCGTATTGCCATGGTATGGGGACATTATAGGCGTCCCGTATGTGCGCCTGGGTTTCCAGTGTTGGTGACCCAGATTCTGACGGACTATGAGTTTCCTGCGCTATTAACCGCCCATATGATCGAGGTGGACGTCCTCAGCGCTTTACCTTGTTATATAAAACAGCGTTCCATGCGTCCAGGTCCTCTGCTATCGCTCAAGCATCTCTGTTGCACATGCCCCGAGTAGACCCCTTTCACTAAAGGCTACGCACCTCACCTGTGTGCAGCAGGATCTAGCATGATACAGAAGCACTTAAACAGGAAAAGAAATTAACCTATCCAGCTCCGTCCAGTCCCCCTAAACTTAAATGCGCTCCGTACAATAACAACAACATCAACGACATCACCACTAGCAACCACGAAGACGATGGCCATGTCACACAAACGCTCGGCTCGCTCGCCGCCATGCTAACAATCAATGGGTGGAAGGATCACCGCATTACAGCCCCACCCCACGCGTCACAGAATCAGATGGGATGAGACGGGCGACGACAGACCACCGAACCAACCGTCCCGGCCCACGGTCCTGCGTGCCACCGTGCGTCCGTGCCGTGGTCTCGTATGACCCACGACAGACACATAACCTACCTAATTGCAACCCACAAAACACATGGATGCGGGCTCATACGGACATATGTAGTTGCTGACGGGATGCCACGCCGTCGGCCGCCCGTGCCGAACGAAGCTCGAGCACTACAGACATGGCATGGTGGGTGTGGGTTGTGTTTGTACGCTTTTCATGCAGCGGCGGGCACAGTACATGACAGCGGGAGAGATGAAGATGGGAGGGGGTTGGTTATCCTTAACCCGGATTTGGGTTCGGGTGTTTTCTCGCAGACCCTACTGCACACACGCACGGTAAGTGGCTGTGGGCAATTTTGACCACCGTGTCCTAGATGGCATCTAGCTCAGAAATGTCTCTGGGATGTCGGTGTAGTTCCAGCCTATGGGCTAGGGGTAGAAGCGCACTTGCAATTGTCGTATTTTGGATGTCTGCTTCGACGTGCTCGTCCTTCTTCGCGAGGAAGTAACTAGGTAAGCTCTGGCCCTAGGAGAGCCCAATATATCTGCTGGCTCTGCGCGTACAAGCTATGGTAGTAAGTATGTATCCTGCGAGGACGTAGGTAGATGCTGTCCCCGGTGTCTTTGGACACAGGGAGGAGGCGACGATATTTGGATTACCATGCACACTCTTAGAAGTACAAGCTCCAGAGGGAAGACGATTTGTCTAATCCAAAGGAACAGATTAGGTTTCAGCCGAGGATACCGGCTCGTCCTTCTTTGGGGGTTCCTTGACAAGCGACGAGATCGATGGATACCTCGGGGCGGCAGAACGTTACTCGACATGCCCGAATTGTCTTTTTCATTAAGTATTCAGGACTGCGCCTTCCTAAATCGTTGCCATCAAAGGATGCTGTGACACTACCTATCTGCTTGGGGAGACCCTACGACGGGCGTTGATTCTACAGGAAGTCTACGCGCGCCCAGTAATCCGGCTCAGTATCCTGTCCTATCGTCATGACATCCCTAGAGGACATCCAGACATCCAGACATCTCCACTCAGTAAGTGTCCTTGATGACTCCTCCGCCTTGCTCTCTGATTCACAGGACCCCACCTCCCCTGAGAGCATCACCTATATATTATTGACCCTCGCGCCTTGGTCGGGTTCCATTGCCAAACAACCCTCACCCGCGCAGTACGATCTAAGACCATTTCCAAGAATACGTCTCCTTACAGATGCGTACAGCCACGCAGCTACTCCGTACGCCCCTATACCCCCTCGTCTCGACAGGGCTACTGATGCGTCAAGGACCCTGCATATACGCGCTCATGCTTTTATTGCCTGACAGCTGCGGATAGGAGACTAGCAACCGCACATGCAGGCCGTTTCAATCGATGGATACGAGAGGGAGAGAGTTCGATCTCAATGGGCGGACGCCTAACTAGCTGAGAGAAGAGACTCTCGCCCTGCTTTCCTTGCTTGACCGGGTATTTCTGTATGTGCATATGTATGCATTACATTATGCGCCTCGTACGTAAGGTCAGGCCGTGCCATCTACCTATCTACCCGGTGCCAGCTGATGTTCGGGCACTGCGTGCCCCAAAGAGGCTCCTTGGCCCCCAAATGCAAGTTCTCTTAAGCAAGGCTCGAGTACCAGGAACAGGGAGCCAGCTTACGCGACTTGGCGTCGCACCTGAGGTCGGCGTTCGTCCGCATGGCATGACATGGCATGACATCGGGACTCCGTACCTGCGCGTGGAAGCACTCTCTATGTACGTGCGCCTGCATACGTACATATGGCTACCTAGTGTGCAATCGTCGTATAGATGGATAGATGCGGATGCCGGGTCAAGCCTCAGAAATCGGCCCCCAGCGAACCGGCTCTCGCCCGGGGAGGGTTTTAAGTTATGACTGCATGCATACATACGATACGTGCATATACGCATACAAGATACATCGAAGTCAAGCGCGGAGGTCAAAACGGTTATCGCCCGTTCACCGCTAGAGCTGAATCCAAGCTAGGCCACCGAAATGTTGCGATGCGACGAGAGACTTACGTTTCTCCGGGGCCAAATCGTTTTATCGACGGGTGCCGGGCCCGAATGCAACCCAGCTAGATATGTACGATGATGGATGGACGCTGGGCACTTTCTCCGCGGACTCGCGGGCACGGAAATGGTTGGCTGGCTGCCGAGACAAAGAATCGCAAGCCATGAATAGAGGGGGCTGTCAATGATGTTCTTTTCGTACCTTGTGCAATAGGGGGCCGTCATCAAGGGGGCGTCGTGGAGGAAGATAACCATGAGATCTGCTGTTTGGTCGTATGCGGCGTGATGCCCCTAACCGCAGCGAGCATGAGGCTCGTGCTTGGGCAGCTTCGAAACTGCAGATCTCGCTACCAATAATTTTACCGGCCTGCCGATGATCCCCGTTGTCTGGTAGTTGATCGCCTTCTCCAAACGATCTAGCAAGATCCCGACCAATCTTTTACGAAATTCGGTTTCTTATATTAGGTGATCGACTCATTATTGCCCGTTGCGTTTAGCCTTCAGAGTTTGATATCATCATATCCACTTCATAGCTCCTCAACGTTGCGTTACGCTAGCTGATCTGCCGGGTCTCGGGTCTACTATATCAGCAAGGCTACTAAGGTATCGAGACCTCTTGGAGCGATTTGCAATTCCTCACCTTGACTAGCCCATGGTGACTCTGCATCTCTATTTGCGCTACTCAACGGCCCATATATCTGTCGCACATAAGCTCGCATATAAGCTCGCACATAAGCACGGAGAAACTACATCTGTCAGAGGAGTGAGCGTATTCCACGGCACCATAGAACCCCAGAGATATCGGCCTCGGGCTCCGCTTCATCTCGAGACTGGGTTCTGTGACACTGGGTTCTCGTGCAAGACGCATGCCAACTCCTCCAACCAGTCGTCACAGCACTCAACGTCCCGAAGCCATGGCATTGGTTTGCGGTGAATTCAATGGCACAGGGGATCTGGAACCCTGGAAGCCCCACCATATGAAAATTCAGTGGCGTTCATAATGCTACTCGAGGTCAGTTGTGTGGGGGGCCTGGGCACGGGCTGGGCATGGGGGTTGCTCGGGAGGGTTGTCCATGCAGCAGCCATGGGTCCTTGTAATCCCGCGCCCGTTGTAAGATTTTACGCATATAGGTATGGATGAAGTAGCTGGAAGCGACACTCGCCCGAGAAAATAGCAACCGGCACCTGAAACCCGAGGGGCCATTGTCATTGTGGCCGCCGAACGCTGCGAGGTCAGCCACCCGCCGGCGCATGCTTTCAAGTAGGCCAAAGCAAGCATGTGCCCTAGATTACTCCCCGCAGGCGGGCTCTACATGACGCCTATATTGCTCCTGTCTGCTCTGCACGCCGTTGGCTTAAGGTAGGTCCCTCCCTATCAAGGCAAGGTTAAGGCTGCTCCTCCAAACGCCGCATAGTCTCACGTAGAAGAAAAGCTTCTTTTGGGGGTCGGGGTTCTGTACGTAAGCATTTAGGGGGATTCCATGACCCGGACGAGGTGGTGGTAGGGGGGAAGGCAATCTGCAGCAAGGGCCGATAACCTCACCCGCCAACGGTCTTGACCTGCCTTGTCGGGAACGTATACCCGGGATGCGGCACGGCCTGGGTTGGCAGATGTGCGACGGAACACTTTTGACGTAGCAGCGCCAGAGGGGAACTGCTGAAGCGACCTTCACGGGTGCGTATTGGCTGGCACCACTTAAGCCTAAACACGGACGGGTCCGGCCCGCTATGCCTGCGGCTATGACAGGCAATGGATATGAAGTCATTTTTGGCAGTCGTCATCCGACGACGACCACCTCGCCGATGGTGAAAGTCTGGGACGCCAAGTAGCAGCCCCAAACTCGCTGTCCACGTAAAATGCAAAATTCCAGGATTACCCTAAGATGATCTGGTCTTTCGAAGGAGGGCCGCGTCAACGTACGTGCATACGTCTTACCTGGGGAAGAACCCGAGAACCTGTACGGATTAGTTAGGACCGGCTTAAGAAGCGAATTTAGTGTGCCCACGGTCGATGTCACGGTTCGTGACATTTCATTATTGAATCTCACTAGCGTCGATGATCGTGCAAGTGATAACTGAGCGCAGAACTTGATTGTTAGGGTGTGGTCATTTGAGATCATATCTCCGGAGATGTTGCCCATGTCTTATATCTGTCATCATAAAGGAAAGACCAGCCGAAAGATGCATAATAGTCGGAGGAAGCATTGGGGTAATGATCTTGCGGTTCAATCCACTCACGATGACTTTATCTTTTGGTAGGGAAAATGAGATATAAGTCATCGGGGCCTTTTCGGTTCGCTTAAGGTCCATGGGAGCTACCAAGCCTGCGTCTGTCTGCATCTGGGACTCCATATGTGAGGAGATATTGCTTCTTTGGACTTGAATCTCATGTAGATTGGGGAGAAAAACGCCCTCCCCCTCCCGTTTCTCGGCATTCGGAGGTGCGGGCAATCGAGTTACTGATTACGTACTTCGTACTGGGAAGAGCCTGTCAAACGTTGCAAGTGGGTTTGTTCGTTGCACTTCCAAGTCCGTCAAGTTGTCAATTCCAGGGAACGAATTCCCGTTACCTGATAGCCTCACGCGACCACGGTTTAGAGCCGGCGTATTTGTCAAAATCAAAGCCTTGCCGTTATCTAGAGTCACACCAATGCCGGTGTTACCCCCGCGATAGCCGCTTGATCCTTCGTTATAATTTTTGAGCTGTTCGCCTTCGAATCTGTACGTATGTGTTGAAACCCGCCCCAAACTTTTAGAAGTCAAGCAAGCGCCCTCGTCAATATTGAATTTTTACCTCTTTGCTACGTGCTACTACACATACGTAGGTGCATTGAAGTATGTGATCCGGCCGAGCGGGACATGGCATCAGTCTGTATAATGTAAGTACTACATATACCTGTTAACGTAGTTCCAGTTACACTACTTGAAACAGCGCGAATTGGGGGGAGAGGGGGATTCTGCCCAAAAACTCACGCGCTTAAGCATGACAAGGCTGCCGGCTTCGAGGCATGTGACGAAGGTTAGACTTGCTAAAAAGCGTTGGAACTCGAAAAGTTGTAGCATCTCTTATATAGCGGAAGTGCAGATGTCCTGTGAACTAGGCGCCCCAACGATCAGTGCCCCTACATAGCCAGTATATGTACTTAAGTACGTTAGTAAGTTCTAAAATCCTAATAATACCCATTCAGCTATCTAGTGCTTGTTACCACGTGGAATCTTAAAATGTAGGCCCTCGCCTTCATTCTTTTTTAGGCTAGACAGATGTTTTTCATCGTCCATGGGTTGAACTGCTTATTATCGTTCGTATATCGTTGATATCTCGGCCCTTTTGCGATTTAGGAGGGCCAGAATGGGGCACAGACTTGGGGTTTCTCATGACATACCCAATCTGACCGAGGGGGGCAAGTTCATTGCCGGACTCGTTGTCGTTGTTGTCATTGAGGCCAGCCGGTGACTTAAAAAGTGGTCATTGCTGTATTTCGGGCTTCCCTCAGCTCCCGGCCCACGTTATTAAGTTGCTTATCAACTGCCGAGCGTGTGTCAGTGGGTAATGCCACTGGCGTCATTCACTCATGGATATTAGTTCGAGAGGAACATGCCTTTATTCATGTCCCCAGCCTAACTAGGTATGATCATTGCCCACTAAGTGATAGTGGATGGTGTTAGTGAAGCGCGTCGGAAGAGTAGCGCAATGACTTCGAGGGACATCATTGATCAATGCGTGGTTTTCGGCAGATCGCCTAGAGATGCCGACGGCGAGACAGTCTCCCGGTAGCCAATCGCATTCCTCTGATTTCCTAGACCGCTAGTCATGGATGATGGCTTAAGACGGAATGTCAGTTACACATACGTGCGTGTAAGTCATGGTCATGATCATGACATACTTTCTCAATGCATGCGTCTGTGCTGAACGAAGCCCCAATGACAGGTTAAAATGGCCAGAAAATAAGATGGGCTAACGGCGGCTCAGTCATTGATACCCCAAGCCCATCATCCATATGCACGTCAATCGCACACCGGTCCTTCTTTAGAACCAGGGAAGATCCAAGTGGATGTAACTTAAGTAGACCAATAGGTATCTGAGGGGTGGTGATGAATGCAGAACTTGGAATTGACGATGGTACAGCAGCAGCACCACTTCTGGATCTACGGTGCATTCGGTATTGCACCACCCTCACTGGATACCACTCTGTCTGCGCTAGTGTATATGTACGTACATCTAGCACTGCTGCTGCAGCATCTGAAGCGGGCACATAAGCATAGCGGGGGTGAGAGAGAAAGAGAGAAGAGGAGGCGCCGGAGAGAGTTGCAAACTTCCTTCATTCCAGAACCAGAAGACAAGGTCCAGTCGTCAGGTGAGCTCGAGTAATAAGGCCCGATGTAATTATAGAGGCGTCTTCCGTATGTAAAAGAGCACCCGGTTTGTGGGTGGGACGGGAGATGGTCCGCGAAGCGTGGTGAAGGGGCTCTTGAGGGGGCTGTTAGAGGAGCTGTAGAGGGGCATATGGAGGGGCTGTAGGGCCATGAAGCCACAGGCTAAACAACCTGGGAAGTGGATCTCGAATTCATACCAGGAGCCCCTGGCTTGTGGTCCCAGAAATTTTGGATGCACCACTCAAAAAACGTTATTTTCCTGCAAACTTGCTTGGACTCTTTTCACCGCCAGATCAGATCGCACTCACTTCCATGCTGCCCGTGTTTCCCCTCCAGATCATGGGCATGATGGAGTCAGCGGCGGAACCAAAACATGATGTAGTTGCCTAGAAGTAGTCACACGTGCCCGAAGGTGGAGGCAGAAATGTAATAGATTGATGGAGAGATCATGGACGAGACAGCGAAACGAAAACCCCGGGAAATGAGAGACAGAGAAGGCAAAACAGGGGAGAAAGAACGTGGTTCGTTTGTGCGGGCTTTCGTCTCATCCACATACAGTAATTTCGTACGGGGCACGGGTTACGCATTAGGTAGAACTACTACTTAATTTAGAAGGAGTAATAAATCAGTTCAGTTCAGTTGCAAGGGTACTCAGTGACGCTGAAATACATTTTAGGCTTGGATATCCGTACTAAGCAATCAGTCAATCAGTCAATCAATCGTGCATGCGTCTAGGCATCTTGGAATATCCCTGTGCCATATTGTATTGTACATAATGGGGGTTATCTTAGGCTACGCTGTAGTGCAGAGATTCATTCAGTTTAAGGTTTAAGATACATACTCGGGAACTGCTAATTCTTTTACATATGCTTGTTTTCCACTTTTGTACTTCCATATTCCAAACTTGACCACAACTTACTCGAGCTTGGTGATGTTTGAATGGTAATCAATCTGAGATGACAGCCCGTCACCTCGGTTCTGTCCTGATCTTTATCTCTATCTAGATACCGCGGATATATCTTTCATCGATGAGACGTCATACCCGGTCAGAGCTCCCCGAAACGTTACCCAAAGGCCTCACCAAAAGGAGCACCACCACATGCTCCGAATACATACAATTTTACTTTCCTCTCACGAGACACGCCATCCTTGACGACGTAAAGTAAAGGCACCTGCCTACGTACATAACTAATACCCTCTTCTACCGCTTGCACGATCTAAGGGCGACGTTGGCACAAATTCTTGCCAAGGTATTCACTGCTTACCGTCGCCAGCATTCGCGAAGTACAATAGATCGACACGCAGAATTGTGTCTGTTGCGTTGTACTACGACTCAGAACCCGTTATTCCGTCTATTTAATAATGCTAGCCCTTCGACTCTCTGACTGACCGGCTGGCTGACTGACTCGCATCGAAATCGCCCCCACCTACTTAAACTCTCACAAACCTCCAGCTCGTATTACGGGTGAAGCGATTACGAGTGACAGCGCCCTTTCGACCAATAGAGTTGAACGGCTCAGAGATCATCTTGCTGACCGGCGATCTACCGAGCCCTTCCCATTTATTCACTCCGACGTCTTGGAGACGGTCCAACCGGGTTTTCTCGCTCTGGAGGGAGCTTTGAGACCGCGATATTGGGAAAGGACAGCGAGTTTGACTGCATCGCAGACAAAAAGTCCGGAAGCGTCGGGCTGCCACTATTCTGACCATATTAGCACCTATGGCTTTCCATGTGACAGTGACCTCGGTGGAATCTTGGTTGTATACGATGGAAGAAGCATGTTAATCCCACTTCACCCGTGCGACTAAGGCTACCTTCGGCTCTTCCCCTTGGCCAAAGTCGTGTCCTGGTTCTTCCTGAGGTCAACATGCTGGGCAGACTATTCAATCTGACTTCGGGCAGTGCGGAGGGCGACTCCCAACAAGGGCCGTCGTCGTCTTACCGGTCACCCGAGTCAGTTCAGGAGGACATCCATACCCGCAGCCTATTGTTTCCGGATATCAACGCGCTGTACGCTGGTCAAGACCAAGTCTTTCCCCTCTCGACCCTTTCATCGTTACATGCCGCGGTTTCGGCAAACGCGTTCGATTATGACGGGGATATCGACCTGGATGTGCGCGACGTCCGCATAATCATCATGCAGGACAGTTTAGGCTCGGTAAATCCGTCTCTGTTGTTTGACAGCCATCCGGGGCCGGCTACCAGCTCGGCGGGGGATCGACCTTCAGCAAGCCAAACCGCTCTGCAGACTAATGTTCAAGACCCGCGCCGCGTGACCAGAGTGCCCAGGAAGGGTAGTCTTGGACAGCAACCCAGTCCGTTGGTAGTTCAGCCCGGGAGCCCTCAGCCACGACAGGGCGCGTTTGACCGACGTTCTTCGATCCACACGCGCAATTATACCTATGTCGAGACTGAGACGCAACGCGCTGCCAGAGAATATCGGGAAGAACTCGCCAGTTTTTCGAGCTGCATTTTCGCCAACAGCGAAGTGATGTCTTATAAGGGAACATCAACAAAAGTCCATATTGTTCCCTGCGAATCGCGCTCATCGGACCTGTCGAGCTCCTATATGGGCGATGGCCGAGGTTCGATGGGTAGGTCGTCAAGCACGAGGACCAGCCGGCTTGCGCAGTCATATACATCTGGATCAGCAATCCCCGCAGTGCCATCACCAACTGCCCCCGCTCGCCAGGGAGAACGTAAGAAGATTCTCGTAACCCGGCTCTTCCCGGTCAATCTACCTCAAGATGACCTCGACACTCCTATTTCTGAAGATGGCACCGGATTTCCGTTCCCCTATTCCCTGGACGACAAATCCAAAAAGAAGAAGCCCCATCCAAAGCAGAAGAGAACCCCTATGTATGCTGTGGCGTTGGTACTGCAGCTTCCCTCCAACCCTTCGAACCTTGCCGGAGCCGCATCGAGGCCTATCTTTCGAGGCCCAGGATCGTACGGCGAGCAACAAGATGCGTTTCCTTCCTCTTTCGGTTCAGCCCGGCGCTCTGGCTGGACTATGGTCGGTAGTGGACTCGGACACGAGTCCTTTGAACCCGCCTACAGCAACGACGTCGAAGATCGCATGGATGCCATAACCCAACACTGGGACGTGATAATGAGATCTCTCACCCAGCTCCAGTGCACTGTCTCCGATACTCTGTTCCCCATGCTAAAGCAGGCGGATCTAGGGATAGCAGACCCATATCCGTCAGTCGCGCCGGCTCAGATCGCTCGAACACCACCCCTCCATAGCAGACGTGGCTCGGATCCGTCACAGACAAAGCCGCCGAAAACTAATGCGAAGCTTGTAGCACTGCCGCCAAACTGCTTAATGAACGAGCAGCGAATAGGCCGCGAAGTTGACAACGCAAGGATACGAATCGTGTCTGGTCTCCGAGCAACGAGAGTCGTGACGGGGCAAGGTCGTTGGGGCCCATGGAGGGAGGAAGCAAGATGGGTTGCAAAATGGGCTGGCGGCAAGGAGCAGGGCTTTTTCTTTTTCAACCTCCTGACGGGCTTCCTGGCAACCCACCAAGAGTGGCTTCAGGCCTTAAGCCCGATCTGGTACCGAAAGCGGCACTACCAACAACAGAAAGCGAAGAACGAAGAAGAGGACACGTCTCTACCGTCCCGTACCATCATTGTCGCCAATGACAAGATGGCCGCCAGAAGGCTGGTATTCCTGCTCGCCGCCTTCCTACCCGCGACCCAGCAGCTGCCGGCCGTGCGCACACACCGGCCGGCCACTTCGGGATCGTTCGCTGCTTTCGGCCACTCGCCGCCGTCGTTCGTTGTTCCCATGCTCAAGGAGGAGTCTCTGCGCAGAAAGATAAACCGTCGAACGGGGGGAAGAGGCGTCTCGCATAACCGGAGCTATAGTATCCAGTCGCAGGCGACCACGAGATCAGCAACCGGTATTCCCGCGCAGTTAGCACATCTCAGCATCGACACTCAAAGGGAGAGGCGGCCATCGGACGCCACGCTGTCCAAGCCAGCCCACCTCCCAATTGCCGGAAGCGACCTGAACACCAGAAAAAGCAGTGCCGCGACCACCAACACGATCACGCCTGATTCCGCTGTGCCGCACTTTTCCACGACGCATCGGTCTAGTGCTCGTCGCAGTACTAGACCCGGAAGTGGTGGTAGTACGGCCGCCGACGACCTAAAACGCACCCTTACGAGGGGTGACAGTAGTCGCGCTGGCCACACGAGCTCCCGAAGCCAAAGTTCAAAGTGGGGTAGCGTCATCAGCGGACTGTGGAATGCTAGGCGGCGCGAGTCGACTTCCAGCATATCACAAGCTGTAGAGTTCCCTCCGGGCCAAGATGGTCCGCTAGCGTCGCCCATGAAAACCACGGGTGAGAAGAGGGACAAGCTTACCGAGATGGTCAAAGAAGCTCAGTTGATGGACACAGCGCCGCATAGCCGAACTAACAACGGCAGAGGGATGAGCAGCCAGCCGGATACGCCTAGAAGGTCGATAGGTAGCGGTTTTACCGAGCAGTTCGAGGCGAAGTCGAGGACGCCCGATCCTACCGGCGCCTTCGAGTCCCCCGTCAAAACCACTATCAATAACGATGACGGAGTAATCGACGTCGATGTGCCATTTCCTGATTATTTGACCTTTGAGACGGCCGTCAGCTCCCCGTCTAGCAGCGGCTACCTCTCCACACCGGGGATGGGCAGCGGGTTAGACAGCTTCGAGCAGTTCTCGAGGGTGGCTATGGACGGCGATGCTCCTCAGAACGTCGGCGGTTGGCTCCAGAGGTTTCACCCCGACTTCAGTCTGCAGGCGATCCCGCCGCAGGCCGATCTACTCGACCAAGTACGAGAAGCCCTGATGGCCGAACCGACACCGGTAGTGCACCCAAACGCATTGCCGGTCGAGTGGCCGACGGAACGATGGGTCGACGTGAGTACTGCGATTGTTGCCGATTCGACCAACTTCACTATCAAGCGGTTTCGCTATAGCCGCCTAGTAAAGCCCAAAGCTACAGTAGACCGGAGTAATGTTCCGGGACTTACTGCGGGATCCTCGTACATGACGCCGGCGCTGTCCCCTTATGAGCAGCCGATCGAAGACAAGCTCGAGGAGGAAGAACTAGTGACCTTGGACGAGGCGCTCATTGATGCCGTGGAGCGGGTCATAGCCCACAGCATGGACGTTAGCAAGGACACATCCGCCAATTCTTCGAGGTCTGTCAGTAAGCGAAGAGAAGGACGACGTGGTAGTGAGGCATCCGAGGGGCTGTCACCGCGCGAACTCCGCCCCAGTGCTCAGATGGATTTCCGCGAAGTCCCTCGCGTTGAATGCAAGACAGTGATCTTGTCCTCCTTGGAGAATATCGTGCATGAGGTGGTCCAACAGCGTGAGAAGGAAAACCAATATAACGAAGGCACGCATCGGACGAACCGGGAGAAAGAGAGCGCCTTGCGGGGAGCTATCCGGACCTGGTTAGAGACCGTCGAGGCAGGCGACCTCTGACTTAGTCCATGACGGACGCGAGTCCTACGCTACATATGCGGAATCGTGATCGGCGAGCACGATGGCTCCTAATCAACAACAACCCAATACCTTAATACTTACATCTACTCGTTGCTACCCCTTCCTACCACTTCAGCGTTACGTATCAGTATCCAGCGATAGATTGCAACCACCACATCCCATGTACCAATATTACGACAACGACCATGACAATTTAGTCTAGCCCGAACAAAAAAGAAGCGGTAGACGAAACGCCCAGATGAGCGAGGATACAGCAGTTTGCGTTCATGATACCCCATTTTGCATTATTTTGATTTGTTTCTTTTTTTGATTTAGCCTGTCAGATACCTTCATCGTCGACTTCCCGTTTTCAATGCTGACAAACGCGGGACTCGCATCGCGCGGAAGAGGACTAGCCCTTACTGGGGTTTGCATTGATTAGCACGCGTTAAGGCTGGGATAGGGCGACGCGAGCGCATGCCTAGGTCAGATCTAGCTCGTGCCTTTCCGTTGTTATTGTCGCCTTTGGCGCTTGGTGTTCCGAGGAAGAGGATTGTGCGGCTATATCTATGACAGATTGCGACGTCCGTGCCCTAGATTCTACCGGCCCTAGACAATGGATTGCGATGAGTGTCTTCTGCACGTTGATAACACCTCGTGATGCACGTGATTTTAGTCGTGGTGCATGCTTCTGTATCCCAAACAGACATGTATCGACGGCGGATGCTACTCTCTCGGAATCAGTTGACGCTCAGAGCTGTTTCGGCATATGCTAAGATCGAAGTAAAGCGGCGTAACGTTGAACTCTTGCTATTCAATCGACGATACTGGGTACTCATGTAGGATCTGATCGTGGTGACACTGTGCCTTCAATGGACAGTTCGTTTCTGGCCCGCTCCTTGCCACATCAGAAGACCGAAGATGTGTAAGTCTCAGGAATAGAATTATAGAACTCTACCAAATGCTGGACTGGGTCATTGCATAAGATATATAAACCAGTCGAAGAAACGTACATGATAAAGCTTTCGGCTGGGCGGTATCCCAGGTGTGCCCCGGCTTGAGTTTGTATCCCCGAACAAGTGGGAACCCCTAAACCCGCCTATTTAGTCCATAATACAGTCATAGATCAGCTACCGGCCACCGGACGCCATATAGTCGTATGTCACCTACGACAACCCTCAACCTAGTACGGGTCTCGCCTCCCCACAACCTCCGAAACTTATTCTACCCCTAATGACCGACTGAGTGACCGCCTACACCCAACGCCTCGAACCGATCAAGCCACCTCACCGCTCAACCGCCACCTCACTGACAGCACAGTCTGGCCGCTGGGTATCATCAGTGGCGTCACGGGCGTCTCGTTGCCGTATGCGTGGCACCGCTGGAACTCGTGATGGCACGCCTCCGCTATATCCGGGCGCGAGCTCCAGACGTAGACCTCATCCTCTACTTCTTCCCTCGCCGATGCCTCCTCTCTTCGTCTTCTTCTCCCCGCTAGCTCTCCAGCCCCACTAGCATCGCCACCATCACCACTGCCGCCAATACCATGGTCGTCATCCTCCTCATCAGGACCCCAGCAGCCAGCTTCCAGCACCCGCACCACACCACTCAAGTTCCGGCCGGCGACCTCGGACGCGGCGTCCTCGCGCGCCGCCGCGTTCCGGACGTCCGTGATCACGCACCACATGGTATCTTCGGGGCTGAGCGACAACGCGCGGACGCGGTCGAACAAGTCCGCGACGGCGCGCAGAGTAGCGGCGCTGCGCCCTCGCCCCGCGAGCTCCGCCTGCAGGAGGTCGCGCAGGGCGCGCCAGCCGGCGCGACAGCCGGCGCGGTCAAGCGCATGCGGCGGCGGCACCGGTGTCTCGCCGGCGACCGGGAACGCGGAGGGCACGGGCGGCAGGGGTTGGGTGAGCGTGACGCTCGTCCGCGAGCGCGGGAACCGGAGGCCCCAGTGGTAAGAGGCCGGTGTGGTTCTGGTGACCCAGGCCGAGGTGAAGGAGGGCCAGGGGTTCCAGGTCTCGGGGTAGAGGGATGCCGTGGCGTGGACCGTGGGTTTCGGCAGGTAGAGTGTCCGGTGGTGCGGGTACAACTGGAGCTGCTGCTCATCAACGCTGAGGTAGAGGTACTCGATGGCGAGGCGGAGCTGTGGTGGTGGTTAGTGATAGCCATATACATGGGCACGAGAGGCTATGGTTCTCTATCTACGATAGAGAATAGACTACGGAGGGGGGCTCACGAAGTCACGCTCCATGCCCAGTGTATGGATTCCGTTACTCTCAAAGTCCGGACTGTTGGGTGGCCAGAACAGAGCGAGTAGCTCATGCTCTGGGCATTCGATGCGGTGCTCGGAGAGGTCGCGGAGGCATGTGACGCATGAGCTTGTTGCCGTGTCCGTTACCTCGATCGTCGGGGGTTCTGGCCAGACTTCGTGGTTCATGGCTTCTGGATCCATGTTTGGGCTAATGCCGACCTTCAAAGCTAAACCTGTTTCCAGGTTGATGCTTCCTTCAGGTAGAAGCTCTCCTGTGCTGGGTTGTGGTAAGCGTCGAGGAATTCACCCGTGAAAGTGCACCTACCTCTAGTACTCTTACACATGCAACACTTGGATCTTCAGTCCAGCTTCAAGTTTTTTTTTTTTAGCGAAGAGATGAAAGACCTTTCCCGGAGCTTGAGAGCTTGAGTAGGTACTTTACCACGCTACACCATATACGGCTTTGTTTGCTTGTTCGTATTGTCCTTTGTGGTCGTGGGCAACACTACTCCTCATTGTGTGGCAGTAAGACATTGAGATGCCTAACTTTGGGATGAAAGGCAGCACCATTTCCATTCTTCTCCTGTTTAAGGTCCCAGAGTGTTCTAGCTGACGCAGTCTTATAAGCTCATAGCGAAGAGCTTGTCGAGGTCCTGGTGCCGAAGCGTAGGAACACGCCTGTACAGATATCCAGCCGTAAAGGTATTTGATATACGGGAAATATATTTGTGCAAATCGTTGTCTCTATCCCACCCGCCTAGTGTACGAGGCCTCTTTTGTTCCTGTAGCTTCCCCAACTCAGCATAGTCGTATAAATGGTCTCTGGTGGCGTAGAAGGCGCACTTCACTCCGCCCAGCGCACATAAATAAAAAGCGTAGAGACTATAGATGCTGTTGAGTGAGCGTATGGAGGCGTGTCAGCGTCATGTCTCTTCTGCAGAGATTTTGTCGTGGCGACTAAGTATACAATATTATCAGGGGAGGTAGTCGATACCCCTTTCTGGGTTTTATAAACCCACCGGCAAAGGCATCATGTGCATATATATAAAATGGGGTTCGCCCCTGAATAGTCAGCCCAGGGAATTGATGGGAATTCTATTACTGTGAACAGCCTTTCAGGCTGCCTTTGTTTTCACTCTGTACTGCCCTTTCCCTGACGAATATAGGGGCGAGGGCCATTTCCCATCACCGCTGATTTGGTTCTGGCGTGGCTGGAGGCTGGATTCATGTTAAATCTGGAACTTCAGCTCGGATTTATCAGAATGGTGCCATCGCTGGTTGGGATGAATGGCCCCTATCAGCAGGATCAGCACAGAAAAGGCAAACTTTCAATCTAGTTTTCGAAGAACCCCAGTCCTCCCGAACTAAAAGACACCTTCTAGGGAATTATTAGTATATACACAGAAAAGAAGCTCCATGGAGTCCTATACTCTCACCTCGGGGCCTTCCAACTTCGGCATCGAACTTCAAATGGGGAAAAGGGGCTCCTACGAAGTATTTGGCCTCATTTCCCATGACAGAATCACGTTGTTAATCCGTAGAGTCATAATATCGAAGCCTGCTGATTATGCGGCTGAATCAAGCGGCGCCGAAGTTGGCATCTCGCAGGAAAGACCGAATATCCACATAAGGTTATTCCTCTGAAGCATAAGAGCCCTACACGATTACCACAGAGATTCCGTCAGTAAACTTTGTATATCAGTTCAGCCACGCCAAAGATCAACACTTTGGCTTCTATTCAAGAAGGTCTATCTCACATATACCGCTCTTCGACCGGTCTAGTCGCCGGTCTAGATTCCTCCAAACCAGCAAACCCGACGGCTAACCAATGAGCCCTCATTTCTCCTCAAGTCGCTTACCAGCCTTTTAAGGAACATCCCTCGGTAGGCCCGACTCTAGGAGAGCTAGCCACCTCCGCCATGCTGACTCAGGAATAAGCTTCCTTAGACAATGCCTTCCAAGAAGGAGAAAATGTGTGAATGCAGAGACAGACCCAACGGAGCCCTCCATGGCTACCTAGAAAAGGAGTCAATTGTCGACTTTCGAGTAGAATACGAGTCGCCAGACCTCAAATCAACCAGGTGCTAACGACGTGCCGCCTATGCGCGCTGTGTTACCAGATTTGGTTGAATAGCGGAAAGGAATCTCATAGTCAATGCGAGTCTTTGGACCAGGTGATCCCTCTAGATGGCGCTTAGGAATATGAAGAGGAAATTCCAACGAGTCTGATGTTGCTGCAGATTGTAGAGAGCAGAGGTCGAAGCAACTCCACCGAAGTCCACGGATTGCACAGTGGATTACGCAATTGCCAAGCCTACGCCACCCATTTAGCCCTTTCTGAAATGGACATTTATCCATTTAAAGTTTTCGTGGATAAACATTATATCCATAATAAGTAATCCTTATAGCGGTATAGGTTCCATTATTAATAAAACTTAATTATAAAAATAGTAATATTAATAAGTAATTATTTATACCGTTATATAAAATATCTTACTTATTCGGAAATATTTAACATTTTAATTTATTACTTTTTTATAACTTTAAATATATTTATCGCCTAATAATAAAAATAATATTTTTAAAATCCTTAATTTTTTGCGGTTATTTTAATACCGGGCTTAATTTAAGGAAATAATTATTTCGTTAAATATATTATTTTTATTCGGTTTTTAAATACAAAATATATTAACTTTTCGATAATTTGGCTTTTTTAATTATATATAATAATTAAAATAATATTATTATAAAACTTTCAATTAAGGTAATTTAATTATTAAATCGGTTTTTTTTTACGATTTTATTTAATTATAATTTCGAAAATATAATTAAATTCGGAAAGGTTAAAATATAAAGTTATTAATAAAGTTATTTAAAAGGGAAATAAAATTATTATACGTAATATATAAAACCTATATATTTTAGGTACGTTTTTAATATATTTTAAATTTTCCGATATAACGTACGGTTTTTTATAAAAGTTATATATTAATATTTCGTTATTTATATAATAACTTCCATTTTTAACCTAACCTTTATTAAATTAACCTAAATTTTTATTAACCTAACCCCTATTAACCAAGTACTTTTTATATCGTTTTATTAATAATTTATTAAGAAATTAATATAATTATTATTAGCTTACGAAATAATATAAGGTTTCGAATTAGACGATTTACGCGTTTCGCGATTTTTATATACAAAAATAATACTTACTTTAATACCAAAAACGTTTCTCGAGATACCCAAAGTCGTTTACGTATATCTACTGATGGCCATCCATATGGACAAATCGCCAGTTCCATCCATATATTTTTGTATGGTGGTGGATGGACGTCACCCACTCCACGGGGGTGCTTCGTGGCGTGGATTGCATTGCTTCGACCTCTGGTAGAGAGTTACCAACGAATTTAGGGAAGAGCGGTTAAGAAGCACGAGGGAGGGGCTCTGGCGGAGAACTGGACGGCGCTGGTTGAGTGCCGGGGTTTGTGTTGGTATTAATTTCGGGATGAGTATGTTTTCTTATGGGGAAAGGAAGACGGGGAAGCCTTACCTTGTAACCTTGCCCATATAAATATGCACACATTCATATGGCAGCGAGCACAGCGATATTAGCGACACTTACCTTACGAGTGGTGGTAACAGTTAAAACCTTCGTATTGAAATTGATAAGGAGTGAAGGGAGAACAGAAAGAAAAAAGCGTGAGAGGGACATGACGTATCATTGCAGACTAATACCTCCTAACGAAAGCCTTGTTAATTGTCAACCCTAGCTACTGTCGAAACTTGATCATTCCTGCTTCGAGGTTCACGAACGACAATTGAGCCCGCTTACGCCTCCCTGCAAACCAGTCTCACGCGATCCGCGTTAGTCATTCGTAACAGCATCTCCATATTAATATCGTTCGTACAGTCTAGGGCCCGCCGACGTGCTTCCTCCTGACCCTCCCCGGCCTCTGCCTTCACGTGCAAGCGATGTGCCTTGAACAGGCAAGCCAACACCGCGACAGCCTCGACCTCGGCGAACTTCTTGCCGGGGCAGTTTTGCGGGCCGTCGGACCACGGGAAATATGTTCCCCTCTCAGGTAGCAGCAGCTCCTCGCCGAGGACCTGGTCTATGGAGGGAGAGGATGCGGGTGCGGCATGCAGGATCCAGCGGGAAGGTAGCCAGGAATAGGGGTCGGGCCAATACTTCGGGTGGGTCTGGATAGCGAGGAGGTAAGGGATCGTGCTGATGCCAGGAGGAATGGTAAGTGTTCGGTCCCCGACCCTGATTTTCTGTGCTCTGCGGGACGTCCATTTCGGCAGTGCCATGATGGGTGGGTAGATTCGGAGGGTCTCTAGCAAGACTGCGCGGCAGCGTTTGAGTTGCGGAAAAAGATCTTTGTAGTCCCACTCTTCAACGGGTACGTTCTTAGTCACTAAGATAATCTCTTCGGATATCCATGCTTGAACATCGGGATGTGCGGCCAGGAGTAGCATGCTAAAAGCCAGAGTATTGGCGGTAGTGTCGTGACCCGCAAAGTTGATGACGAAAAGATTGCCGAAGATCTCATCGACGGAAAGGCCTTTCTTGGCTTCTCCATCGTTCGTCTCTGACGCAGAGGTTTCCCGGTTGTGCACGTCGAGCGCACGCACGAAGGCTGTCATGATGCCTCCGGAACCCGGTTTGCCCTGATTAAGAGCCGCCGTTTCCTGCTCCAGCATCTTCATCATATATTTCTTGAAGGATACTGCCGCGTTGCCAATTCTCGCCCAGCTCTTTGGCACCATTGGCCCGGTGAGAAGACGGTAGGGAATCAGCATCAAGAGGATGATGTTGTCAAGAACCGTCTGAAGGGAGTCGCGGTAGCCGCCTTCTTCATGGATGGCCGGGTCTGCCGATCCATGAAAGTCGTATGATTTCCGGAACCCCGTGGATGCGAGCACATTCAGAGACAGCGTTCGCGTGTCCTTCTGCATGCTGGGAATACCGGCTTCCACCGCGGAAGCCCAGGAGCGCAGCATGGCCTTGGCTTGGTGGAGGGACTCGTCCCAGACGAACTTCATGATGCTTTCATTGAACGGTGCCGCGAGGACCTTACGGTGACGAGACCAGTCATCCCAGCCGGCGGTAGAAATACATGGGCCGTAGACCTCCAAGAGCTCTATTGGTGATTAGTTAAGACGGCTTTAACGGGGTGGGTGCAGTCTTTTACTGTATTCCTTGATTGGCCGAACGAAGTCAGCCCGTCTTGCGAAGATCTCATGGATAGCGTCGGGGTCTGCGAAATGTAGGTAGATGGCAACAGGAGTCACGAGCGCCCAGACAGGACCCAGGTGGACATGTGTCTCCGACTTGTCGGCAAAGTGCCATCCTCGGCGAGAGTAGCGGACGAAGTCAGGGTACGACGACCATTTAATGGGGAGCCGATCGATTATATTCCAGACGTGGGGTTGGATAATCGTCCAAGGAACGTTGTTCGAATCAATCGGGAGACGCACAAAGGGCACTTTCAAGCCGCGGGCCTTGCGAGCATTGATCTCCAAGCAAATGATACTCCAAAGAAGGTAGACTAGCACCGAGCCAAGAACGAGTTGAGCGATCATGGTAAAGAATACTGGTTGCGGCTCTTCATAAGTCCTAAGACTAAAGTCCGCGATTGAGATTAGGACGTTTCGTATCTATGGCAGAAGCAGGGGGGAATGAGTGGATAGAAACAGAGGAACGATAAACCATAAAGATGGGGGAAAACATGGATATATGTAAGCATAAACAAAGCTATAAATGATTTATATAATATAACCGAATCGCTTAATTCATAAAACAATCACTTTTTAAGATTGAAGAGCTTTGCTTGTCAGCTCCGCTAGCTTTCTGAGGCCTAACCTCCTTGCTTCTAGCCTTCTACTAACAGCCTTCCTGCAGTAGCTGAATATTTGCTCGAATAGGACTCTCTCTATTGTCGGTTCCCCATGCAGCACAGCCGCAGCTGGGAGACTTGGCTGTTGGTTCCAAACCTCCGGTTGGATCCCTGTTACTGCTACATACCGTCCAGGACCACGTGTAGACGACGACTTCCGTGCCGGCAAGCGTTAATTATTCTTTGATGGAATGCGTATCTAGTAGACAGGTTGACCGTCGTAAGTTGTTATTGCAAATAAGTAGTCGATGACCCTGAGCCCAACCGCAGGTACTTGACGCGAACCATATGATTTGTTGCGCGTGTTTTGTTCCATACGCTGGCAGCAGTAATGGCGGGGCTCGGTGAAGTCGTATACTGTAATATCCATCCTTCTTACTCATTGTTATAGGCACTGGATGCACTCTGCTCCAAGGTGGGCATACAATCGTTAATTACATGTGGCAGGCGAATCTAGAAGCTCCATAGAAGGCATCATGGGAGCGGCCAAGATCCTCTTACGAAATGTCCTCGAACCGGACACATCGGGTTAATGCCGAAGTTCGAGTCGAGATTCTCTTTAGTTACGGCCATTCGTGGATGATGGGCTAGTCAGGGGCGTCGAGGATATCGTGGTGGCCGGAGTTTGAAACCATATCTATCAGGATATGTCGGAGCATACTGTCCTATTGTGGTGATGCTATTACGCATAGTCAAAAATGATATCTTACAGATCATACCACTATTCAAAACCTCGTATTCGCCTCAAGGCCAAGTTTAGTACGTCTCGGTGCTATGTTTTCGCGTTATCCATGTCATCCACTTTGAGGTTTCCGCCTCCCCCCGGTGCAGCAGTCTCCAGATCTTGACCGCTCACGACCCCTACTCTTTGGCCAGGGATTTCCGTCTTCAGCACAGGAGGTCCCGTGAAGTGCTTGCGACCCCAGACGAAGTACCAGATCACACTGATCGACGCGAACCCAGCGAACACCGCAGAGGCATAGTTCATGCTCGACGCGTCCAGGTCGGCCAGCGTGGTGGGCATGCAGAACAAGACGATAGACAGGAGAATCCAGCATAGTGTCGTAATATTCACGATGAATCCCAGCTTGCCGAGTGAAAACGACGCATACTTGAGATCTTTGCGGCCGCGGATGACTGAGACTAAGATCGGTAGGCCGTAAGAGGTAGCGAGACAGATGGTGGCCACGCCCGTAAAGCTGCTGAAGGCGGCCGACGAGCCGAAGTAGATGAGACCCAGGAGGCAGTCGACGATGAATGACAACGTGAGACCCCAGAGCGGGATGTCAAACCGCTTATCGACTCTCCTCCATAGTCCAGAGCCAGGGATAGCTCCATCGCGCGCAAAGGCATAGGTGCAGCGGCTCGAGGCGGTCAGCGCCCCTACGCCGGCGAACAACCAGATGCCGAGGATTAGGAATAGCATCGCGAAGCCGCCACCAGCGCTGCCCGTGGCGGTCTTGAAGATGAGACCTATTGGTTGGCCGCTTGCGACGTCAAGCAGGGTCTGGACATCTGGGAGCACAAACAGAATGGGTATAATATAGAGCAAACCCGTGATGCCGGCAGCAACCACCGACAGCACCATGGCTTTGGGGACCTCGCGTTCTGGCGTCTGCACTTCCTCACACATGGCGGCAACCATGCCATAACCCGTCAGCACGTATGCCGGCTGTAGCAAGCCGACGAAGAAAGACCACCCGGAAGGCCACCCAGACCCGGAGGCGTCATAATGCGCGAAGACAAACTCGCCGCTCCGTCGCTGGTCGGCCATGGACAAGAGGGTAACCAGCAGAATGATGACCGACGCGCCGGTCCAGTAGATGCAGAGCGTGTTGATGAGGTCCAGGTACTTGGAGCCGAAGATGTTGATGAGGTAGCATAGGATCATGACGGCCCAGAACATGAGGATGGTCTGCCAAGCGTTGGCGACGAAGTCCTCGTTCCACAGCGAGATTGCGCTGAGGATCAGCTGGGCGCCGCCGAAGTTGATGGACAGCGTGACGGTCCAGTTGCCGACGAGGGTGAGCCAGCCGGTGATCCAGCTCGTGACGGGGGCCCAGCGGGGCGTCGACAGCAGCGCCGACCAGTAGTAGACGCCTCCCGCCGTCGGGTAGACGGAGCAGATCTCGGCGAGCGACGCGGCGATGGCGACGGACAGCAGCGACAGCAGCACCCACCCCCACAGCGCCGTCACCGACTGCCCGTTGGCCAGCGAGAACGCGAACGTCGTGCTCAGCCCGTACGGCACCGCCATGATGGCAAACGACAGCCCCAGCACCGAGATCATGCTTAGGCTACGCGGCAGTTCCGCCTTGTACCCCATGCGCGCGAGCGCATCGTCGGCCGCGCCGTCTGTGGTAGCGCCTCCGCGCCCGCCGCTGCCTGCGCTGGTGGTTGATGGTCTACGCATGGTCGATCGGTCGCCAAGAGGTGTCAGTGAAACGGTGAAGATGCAAGATGAGGATGCAGAAGCATACTTCTGCTACCGATAGCGGCATTGGCAGATCGAGTCTCTGGTCGTGAGGGGGGCTAACATGACTCTTTGTTAATGCCGGTGTAGGTGTACTAAAGCAGCGTAGCGCGGGCCATGGTGACGCCGAGCTGATAGTCAGGGATATCATGATTGGGCAATTGGCAAGGAGGAAGATGGAAACCCCGGAACTAGCATAGACATGGTATGGTAAGGAATGACGTCCGTTAGCCGCGTGCTTATCTCCAATCCTTTGCCTATTCTATACTAGTTGGCTCTTATCATGGCAAAACCATTCCTAATTAAAGAGCGCGGTAATCGACGGTTTTCAAGCCTGCTCACTTTGTTATTAGGTCGATGTTTTGTCTGGTGCTGCTACAAGATATAAGTTGACGCAATGTTGTCCCATTTGAGTGGCTAAAGCAAGACATCCCAAAATACTGTTTTCGGCCGATTAGTCTAGACCTGGAGACAAATAAGCGCCAAGAGAATAGGCATATGTGCTTTGCTATTTCTGGCTAAAGCAGCCATTCGCCGCTTCGACTCTTCTAAGCAAAGTCCATCATGGACGAGGGGAATCGGCGAGAGAAAGATAATATGAGCTGTGCACCCATGATCGCGCATGGCTTCTTGCGAGGTCAAGGCATTGGTAGTAGCAAGGGCTTCGCCTGCTTAGGCTCATTGGTAAGTTCTCAGGTGCCGTATCTCATTCGGCAACATCATCCTCCGCTTGCACCGAGTGCGCTATTCCAGCAGCCACGAAACTGCCCATAGCCATAGCTTGCGCCACGGACTTTACGAACGTCGCACAGTCGCCAGCTGCAAAGACGCCGGGAACCGAGGTGTTGCAGAACGGCGATTGGACGTCGATGTGACCCTGAGGCGTGACCTCGACGCCCAAATCTTTGGCGAAGGGGCCATTGAGCTCGAAATGAGGGGCATGCGCCTACGCAGTCTGGTTAGTCACCATTTCCAATACCGCAGATGAGAGTGACGGGTGAACCTACAATAAAGCCTTCCTTGTTCACTGTTCCATCCTCGAGATACACAAGGACTCCGGCTTCTCCTTCTACGTCGGGGTCCTTCATAAGCTTCTTGATACTGGTGTCGATGACCTTGTATTTTTTAGTGTTCTTGAGCAGGGGGCGGATCTCTTCGGTAAGCTCCGCTCCCGCGCCGTTCGTGTACACATTCACCGTCCCGGCCAACCGGCCAGCCATCCTCGCAATAACAGGAGCAATGGCGGGGTTTGCCAGCAGTCCTGCGGCAAGAATCCCCGCAGAAGGAGCGCCCCTTTCTTCGTAGCCGTGACAGAAGAGACAATGAAAGCTATGTCACACAGGTTAGCAAGATGCTTAACCTCACGAAGTCACGGGACAGGGAAGTCTCACATGCCACGACCCCACAACTCCTCGTAACCAGGCAGGCTCGGCATGATATCCCTGACTCCGCTGGCGATGACGACTCTGCGCCCTAGGTACTTGCCACCGTCGGCATCAACAGCCTCGAACTTCCCCTCCTCTAGTTTCGTCACGCTCCGGATCTCGACGTTCTTGAACTGGATGGTGTCGCCGTAGCGGTCCAGGATATCGGTCTTAGCCTTCTGCCGGAACTCCCGCGGGTGCCGGTGGTCCCACCCGGCCACATTGTGCATGTGGCTCGTCCTTGCGTTGCGGAACTGCTCGTGGCTGAAGACGATGGCCGTGTGCAGCTGGCGCGCGAGGCCGCCCGCGCAGGAGAGCCCGGCTGGGCCGCCGCCGAGGATCAGGGCGTCTACCAGGCTAGTAGTCATACTCTTTGACAATTCTCCGAAGTTTGACGAGTGAGACAGAGCTTTCTAGAAAGAGGTTTTGTTTGCTTGACGGCGAAGGTTCCAACTTTTTGTAGGCGGAACACGAGGAGAAGCTGCGGGGGAAACTGTCTCATATGGGGTTCTAGTTTGTCATCAGATCAATGAATCACGTCGGGATGGTATGAATCAATCGGGTGCAAGCCCCGTTTTATAGGCGGGTTTGATTTCCGTTCTCCCATCGGTGAGTTATCTCGGAGACTTTCACGTTTTGTTTCCATTCATCAGGGTGGACGGAAAGAAGGGTCCAAGTCAGCTGTGGCCTTAACTAGGATGATGCAGGAATGGACATGGGTCGCCATGCAAAAAGTTTATAATATCTGACATTGAACCGATTTAACGTATTTCGACCCTCTTTACAGGCCTCGTGGCACTTGCTGCTTGTATGTCTTCGCAAATAGCAATATCTTAAGTGGGTCCGAAGTGGCACCACCGGCCCCCCTTAAGTGAGCACTAACACTCCAAGGCGCTGGTTTACCATACGATTAATCGCTTGCCTCGCCCATGTCACAAAGCAATGCTGTAGAATAGAAAGCAGTCAGGAATACTTGTTTTATTCCACCGCTATGGATCTCTATCGGATCTTGTGCACGAGGCCCCATATGCGCAGTGGAAAGCACTTTGGTATGCACGGTGCAGTACAGTGGCAATTCCAGCCTTTTCAAATCTTAACGAGGCGCACCAGTAACCTCAGGTTGTCTAAATCCTGTTCCTCCTCCGCAATCAGGTCATCCACCGACGCAGCACCTTGAACATGTTCCACCGGCCCACGGAGTGACTGCTCAAATAGCAGATGTCTCGACGAGGCAAGCGCTTCGACATTAATCTCCTTGGGTTTGGCGAGTACCCGGTACTGCATAGGACGTCGTCGGTGGATGTTGAGCCCACCTTCTTCCACAGCTTCTGAATCCTGCTGATAAGCTCACGAGCAAGCCCTTCCTCGACTAGACCCGGGTAAATGGTGGCGTCGAGCAAGACGAGCATAACGTCAGCGAAAGCGGGCTCCCCTTTCGACCCTTGTCCGGCCGTGGTAGATCGGAAGGACACGGACGATGGTGAGGTCACCTTCTCTGGTTCTATTCCACCAACCATGATCTTCTTCTCGAGCAAATATCTTCGGAGCTCCTCTTGCGGCAGTCTCGGCAGAGCATCTCGGACGAGTTTTACATCTTTCTTCAGTTTCTTCCTGAGTACCGGCCAGCCGACCTTGGCTTCAAGCCTGAATGCCGTAGTCTTGTTCATTGCTGGTTAGGAGGATCTCTGGAACGTTGAGTTCCTCGAAAATGTAGGTCTTCAGGGATTCTATATCCGAGGTGATGTGCGGATCTGTTATAACGATGATGATGCGAAGCGGTGTCTTCAGAGTGGCATTATACTGGTCCCTTGCCGTCCTTTCCAGCTGAATGACCCTTTGCATTGCAGCCAGTTTTCTTTCGACCTCCCCGTTCACAAGGGATACTTGGAACGTTAAGAAGGGCAAGAAATGCACGCTCCTGAAGTCTTCGTACGTGGAAAGACTACCGAGGTAGGGCTTTGGAAACCCATAGACGTCCTCCGTTGTGAAAGGTATGAAATGCGCCAGGGCACGGACGAGGGTGAAAAGTACCTCGCGCAGAGTATTCAGCACCGTGATGGTATCGTCAGCCCCGAGACCCGCGGCTCCCTTTAAACACCTCCGGTTGAACGGGATATACCAGTTTGTGAGGTTGTCGATGACGTGAAGCAGACGTGGCACTACGGTGTACAGCCGGTAGCCTTCAACATGCCAGTCATTCCGGCCAGCGCACGAAGCGCGAAGGTAGTCATGGTGACTTACCCAACATTTCTTGATCCATGTATCGCAGCAGACTTTGGCAGTCGGAGGATCCATTTGTCCATGACATTGGTGCACTTCCCGGGGTCAAGGGATGATGTAAACTTCTGTCCCGTAGTCTCCAAGGACCAGAAAACGGCCGGGAGATTTCTCAGTGAAGTGCTTGAAGATGGGTTCATACCTCCAACCGATCATGTCTCGTCCCTTAATCTTCTGGACGACTTCGTACTTGTATGTTTTGAGGTTCTTGAAAGCATTCGCTAAGCCGGATTTCCAATAAGATGAAGTGGTGCTGGCCGGTCTCGTCGAGTACCTTGACGTGTTCAAAATCTGGATGTACAGCAATGAGCAAGTTAGAAGCCAATGTCCAAGGGGGTTGTTGTGTAAATATGGAGGGAAGTATCAGCTTGACCCCTCGGCCCCAAGGGCGGGGAAGGAGAGACGATCGCAGGATCCTGCATCGTCTTCTCGTTTTGTTGTATCGCTTTCCAGATTCAGTCAATCGCAGCTGGATCTGGAAGGCATCGACTTCCTTCCAGAAGGCGAGCAAGTCCTCCTCCAGTTTTGGCAGGTTGATACTCGTGGTGGGCACCTGTTAGTGTTATAAATGGTGTTGCAAGGTCTGAGATTTTCTTATCATCGATGACACTGGCGGAATATCAGAATTATGTGCAGTGAGTCACCAGATACGGCCCGAACAAGTTCCATGCAAAGATTGAATGAAATGTAACCAACCGCACTAAAGATATATTTAGATGCAGGGGTCGGCGTGTAGGGTAGCACCGTAACATCAGCCCTACGGAGGCAGTGCAATCAACGTTCTGGGTCTGATATATCAAGCAAAGCTATTAGATGGTTCACAGCATTCTACCAGTGCTCAAATTTGCGTCTTATCCACACCTCGTAAACCGGCCGCGAAGTCCAGCTACTTTCATGAGTTCGACCGAGGCTGTGTATATGCGTCAAGCCAGACATCCGGAGCATTGAGGATATTTTCAGCGAGAATCTCCTTATGTCGCCGTCTGCTTCCTGTGACGCCTGCGGTTTCCCTCCACATTGGTTAGGCCCTGTCTTCTTTGCGATAGCCGCTTCGGCTGCTGTGATCGAGCCTCTTAGTGTAGGATATGCCGTCGGTTCTAGGTCGGCGCAGCGCTCGGCCGAATCGGACAGCTCCTTTTCCATACGCCCATCATTATATCCCCGTCGATGAGCCTCAAGATCTAGACTTCAACTTCCCTAGCTCTGCGACTTACCTGTCCAATATCGATGATATTTGCCTAGGCCGTGGTACCCCTAGGTATCCATATGATTACTTAGTTATGTGGATGAAGAGAGGGGGAAACCTTCGACCTTATCCCTTAGGTACCCTAGGAAGTCGATTCCAAGTGTGGAGTTCGTTCTCTATGATGGAGCTGAACAGGCTCCGAATCTTGCAGTAATAGAGGGGCCGCGGTTCCTCCACCAAAGCGAAACGCTCATTCGGTGCTATCAACCCTCCTGGGTTGAATGTTCTCCTTTTCCCTCACAGGTGGAATCTCCACAGACTATTAGGGGATAATGGTAGAGAGGACGGGGCGGAAGACTATGATGGTGATGTTCAAGGCAGCCTTCTCCTCGAGGTAATTACCTTACCGGATGAGTCGCACTGAACCGGCATTAACCTAACAGAACATACCTATATTCGGCAGCGCTCTAGCCGACCTCTCGGACGAAGCGATGCCGCACCCGCTACATTGTTTTCCTAATGTGTAAGCAAGATGGACGAACGCATTTCGTGCCATTGCGAAGATGGATAGATGACTATATGTAGGGGCTTCTCCAGAGGCAAAATAGCCAGATAAAGCAGTAAAAACTAGTGTGTATTGGCCGCATATGCCAATCTTCTCTCAAAACAACCGGGACCGCGTTGGGGGTCCGGCGTTACTAGTATGCTCCATCCAACCGTCCTACCGGCAGGATAGGCCATGCAAGAGTCAATACGTATCATGTTGAGAGCAAAGGTCTCAAAGCTCCACGCACCATGGCTGAAACAGCCGTCAAGGTCCACCGCGGGCACCAGGAGACGATACTCAGAGTCGGGACTCGGCTCCTTAACACGGCGCATCTGCCATGACCACGATCCCCCCACTTCTTCGGCTATGCAAGATGACCATCAGTCTAATACTTGACACTTAGGGGCTGTAAGCTTGCGGGAGAGATTTCAAATACTCAAACAGGGCCAAATGTGCCTTGCGGCCAATTGAAACCCTCTACTTAGAGTCACTTCGCAAGATGGCAACTTGATTTTGTATCTGGGATGGATTCTTCCTTCGTGTTTGGCGAGGTTATACTATATATACGCTCAAGCCGGCCCTGCATCCTCAGATTCAAGGGAAGAAGGCTCGGGGCGTGTGACGCTAGTGAAAGGGAGGCCTCAAGGTATGTAGGCGGGAGTACAGACATCTCTCCTTGCATCCGCTCCGCATGCCTTCTCACGCGCTCCTGCTCTCTGCAGTGTCCACTATAGCATAGGCTTCCCCGCGCCTCCGCTAGTATGATCGAGTCACGCGGTGGCAGCAGTGTTAGTCAGGCCCAGCTCAGCGTAGAAGGCGTCGTTGTTAGGCTTGCGGCCGAGGAACTGCTCGAGCGTCGTCATCTCGTCCTGGCTGCCGCCGCGCTCGAGGACCGTGTGGCGGTACCTGCGTCCCTCCTTGCCGTCCATCGGGTTCTTCTTGAACACCGTGTAGAACATGTCAGTGCTGTAGACTTGCGAGGACAGGTAGCCGTAGTAGCCGGCGTCGTATCCGCCGATCAGGTGGCCGAAGGTGGCCTGACCGTTGCCCCATTTGCTTTTTTGACGTCAGCAAGCATAATTCGAAGACTAGAAGGGCACGATAGAACTTCACGAAAGTATACATACCTCTTTTCGCCTAGTGCCTCGGGGCCCTTCAGGCCGCAGATCTGCTGACGCAGGTCGTTGTAGAGAACGCTGGGGTCGAGCTTTTCCAGCTCCTCGTGGCTAGCAGGAGAATGGACAGTCATGTCGAAGATACCGAAGTGTAGCTGCCGAAGGTTGAACAGAGCGTCGTTGACGTGTTTGGCCGAGATCAGCTTCTCGATCAGGTCACTTGGGATCTTCTCGCCACTCTGGTAGTGGTTGGACAGAGACTTGATCTGGCTCGCCGTCCAGCACCAGTTCTCGAGCATCTGGCTGGGCGCCTCGACGAAATCTCTAACGGTTGAGGTGCCGTGGAACCGGCTGTACTTGGTGCGGCCTGACAAGTCGTGGATGCCGTGCCCTAATTCGTGGAAGAGGGTGACAACCTCGTCGTGTTTCAGGAGTGAGGGCTTCTTGGGGGTGGGCTTGGAGAAATTGCACACCAACGCGGTCGCGGGATACCTCCGCGATCCATCCTTCTTCAGGAAACCGGGCTGCAGGTTGAAGTTGGCGGCGTGGCCGTATTTGCCTTGCCGCGGGTGAAGGTCCAGATACAGGTAGCCGACGAATCCATCGCCCTCGGAACTGTCATCCCAGACGGAGAACACAATGACGTCTTCATGCCACGTGATGTCCTCTGCCTTGCCCGTGGGCGATAACTTCTGTCTCTCCTCGGGTCCTAGTTCCACAAAGACAAATCCGAACAACTCCTCGAAGATGTTGAGCATGCCCTGGATTGTGCTCTGCAAGGGGAAATACTCAGCGATCAAATTCTCATTGATGCTGTACTCTTGCTCGACCATCATGCGGTCATAGAAGCGGTGGTCCCAGAGGTAATAATTTCCATCCGACTTTAGCCCTCTTGACTCTTCGTCCTTCTTCTTTAGCTCTAGAAGATGGTCCTTCTCCTTGGCACCACCTGGCGCCAGCCGCGTTCGAAGATCGGACAAGAATGTGTTAACAACAGCCGGGTCCTTGGCCATCTTGTCTTCTATCCGGAAAGCGGCGTGGTTCGGATATCCGAGAAGACGAGCGGCTTCATCGCGCAGGACAATAGCCTCCTTAAATAGGGGGATATTTTGGTTGCACTGTGGAATGTGTTAGTTCTGTCTCTCGGCACGACAACCAGTAGCTGTATGAGTAGGCCTCGCTTGCCTGAACGCGCATACCTTGTTCTCATTGGCGATAAAGACCTTTTTCCTCGTCTCCGGGTTCTTGGCGAACTTGAGGGTAGGGAAGAGATCCGGGTATTTGAAGCTAAGCTTGACCTTGCCCTCGTTCTCACCGGTGCCCTTCTCCAGGTTGTCTAAGACGTCGTCCGGTACGCCGTCCAGCTCCTCCCTCGTGAACCACAGACCGCCGTTCTCCTCGTTGAGATTCTTCTGGAACTGGATTCCGATCTGACTGAGCCTCTTCTTGATCTCCTTGAACCTGTCCCGCTGGGGGCCCTTCGGAAGTCCCAGACCATTCCTGATGTATCCCTTGCGCTCTTTCTCAAGCAGCCGCAGGCTCTCGGGGTCCAGGTCTGGCTCCTTTTCCTTCTGGGCCTTGAAGGCGGCATCTACCAGGGCGAAGACGTCCTCGCGCATGTTGCACTCGATGGAGAAGTCGTCCATGATCTTCTCGGCCTCAGTGGAAGCGTTCCGAAGGTCGGCGTCGCCGGACACGTACTGGTAGAAACCCAAGATGCGACTGCTGAGCTGAGCGTGGTTCTCATCCTCGACGATGGGCCTAAGAACGGAAGCGAAGCTCGCCTTGTCGGCCGGGACCTCAGCGACGATCTTGTCGAGCAGGGACCGCGTGGTGCCGCAGAGACCCTTGGCATCGCTGACGATGGAGTCCTTGGTGCCGGTGAATGTCGGCGGGGCCTGGGGAGGGTTCTTGTACTTGTCGAGAGCCATAGCGGCGGTCGTGACGGGGCGGTGTAGCGGAGAAGTCCGGGTGAAGGAGGATAGGCTGGACGAAGGGGGCGCTCTAAAACGCACCCGGTTTAGGTACGAAGTGAGGCGGGGAAGAGCTCGCGGAACCGCCAGATTGAAGGCGACGGCGAGGAGGAGGGCGAGAAGTGAAGTGAGAAGGAGAACGAGGGAGCGGCGGGGCAGGGGGAGAGGGAGGGGTGCACGGCGTGTTGCAATAAACGAGGCCAGGGTGAACGGTGCGGGTGATGCGAGGGATAGGAGAGATGCGAAAGGGTTTAATATAATAAATAATAGACAGGCGGTGTCCAGGTCTCCCCGTAAGTATACAAGCTAGACTACCTAGACTAGAGCCTACTAACGTTAGGTAGGTATCGATAGGTATTGCTCAGGTGCTCCAGGAAGCGTTACTCAGTTGTACCGATTATACCGTGGATCCTGACGATGTTGTATAGCGGGGTTATCTGCAAGAGAACGTATGTAGCACTAACGTTAAGTCGGCCTTAATCGGGCGGAAAGAGTGTGAGGTAAGCCGCATATGTACATCTCGGGGTGAGGCTAACGGTCTATATGTACATATGTACATAGGTACATACTGTATGCCCTGCCAAATGGGGAATTGCAGGTGTCAATCACCCCCTTATCCAAGCCCGCCCCGCGCCCTTTCGCTTGCCCCACTCTGGAAAGGGAGGGCTGCATGACGCGGACCGCATTTCTCGTAGTACGCTATACAGATGGTCTTTCCGAGAATGCAACCACCTCATTTTATCAGCTCACCGAAGAACAGCATACCGAGGCAGGTAATTCTTTATTGATCAATGCAATGGTACAGTTCTATCCGTGATTCGTTTTCGTAAAACCACGGGGCACCATCTCTGCTTTAAAGCCAACTCAGGCTACCCAATGAAAACTCGCATCGCCTCTTCATCATAATAGAGAAACGAAAACGCCGGAATACCCATCAGTCATGCAATATCTTGATCCCTTCCCAGCCGCGCACAGTGCAGGATCCATGTCCATCTCCCCAACTCCTAATTCGCCCTGCCTCGCCGTCTCTTAGTTGGATAAGACGGTGCGGACAAGATCTGTATCACAATCATTAGCCTCGCCCTGTTTTGTTGGGCTGCGTGTACCGGGGATGTACATACCAGCGTAGTTGACCTGCCCGGAACTCGTGTCGACAGCCTTGAGCAGCTCGTCCACCTCCTCTTCCGTCATCTTCTCGCCAAGGTTCGTCAAGATGTACTTCAACTGCCCGACACCAATAAAGCCTGTCATGTCCTTATCAAACACCTGGAAGCCGCGGCAGTACTCGTCAGGCTCGCCGGGATCGCGGAAGCCACCCGGTCGGTTTAGAACCCGCTGGAAGGTCTCAAAGTCGACTGTCATGGGGAACTCGTTAGCCAAGCGGACGTTCGCCTCGATGGGATAATCGGCGCTGCAAGGCCCGTCGGGGCCCGGGATACGCAACGCAGGTCATAATCGGTCGACGCGTCAATCGCGAGGCGGTAGAAGGAGCACACCGAAAGTAAACCAAAAGTGTGACTCACAATCACCACCGACATTCTTCTCAAGATCGCGAATCTCGGCGAGCGTAGGGTTCTGTCCACAGGCGCGCAGGAGGTCGCCAAGGCTCTCGAGGGAAACACGGCCGTTGCCTCGCTTGTCGAACAGAGAGAAAGCCTCCTTGTAGTTGGTAGAAGCCTGAGGTTCGTAATTAGCCGCCATGTTGAAAACCAAAATGTCTCGGTTATTCTGATGACAGAAATGTGCGCAATATGACAAAATGAAGGGTAGCGGATTCGAGTGCAGATTGCGGCGCGGAAAAGCGAAACGTTCGAAAATGTACGGGTGTTTGTTATGTTGTATGTTTTATGTGGTAATGGGTCGGGAATAGGAGTTTCAGCAGGTGTCAGATTTTGGCAGGTTTGTTTCCCTCAACACCTGATTGCTGCTGCTGCTGCTGCTGCTGCTGCTGTTGCTGCTACCGTGCTGCCGGTTTTTATCCGGCTTTCTGCACTTCTGAATGGCTGCTTCCCCGAATGCCGCCATCGCACTAAACCGGGATTTTGGGTTTGGGGGGTGTTGGGGGCCCTCATGTGCTGCGAGGGGTTGTCTGTTTACTGTGCTACCTGCTGACAACAAAGGGACCAACCAAATGGCGGGCAATGTGACAGGTGTTAGGGGATTGCAGTACTTACCATATTGAATACTTCCGGTATTTAGATAGGTAGAGAGATATAAAGAGCGTAAAATTCGAGTCTCAATATCTTGCAGATTTAGAATCGCGGTATGAATGGGATGTTTAGGGAGGAGAAAAGGTGAAGTTAGCCCAAATTAAAATAATGAGTTGGGAGTGGAAGTCTTCACCTCTCCTATCTTTCCATTCAAGCCCAAGCAAGCACGCCCGCTTCCATGGTCTGTGCCCTTGCTAGTATCGATGTGGGGTGTGGGGTCGTCAATTGCCCGGGCAACCACGATCACCAGCCACATTGAGCTTCACGCAATGTACTTAGTACGTCCTCTGGTCTTCTGACTTCAAAATACTGAAGTCGTCAACCGGTGCTTTCTTTGTAACCCCTTTGATCCCACCGCTACACTCCGTATTCTAATATCCATTACCTCTGGGCCTTGCTATGTATGACCGAAATCCCCTAACCCAATCCGATTTCCTCATATTTTACGACCAGTCATGCACGAGGGATCAGAAGTTGGCTGCTGTAGCTGCAAAGAAGGACTCACGGATTCATGTAGAAAGGGCCCCTGAGATTTATGAAAATGCTAAAAGTAAGGGCCCACTTCAGTAGCTACCATCCATTCATAGACTTCTGGGGGGTCGTTGGTGGCTTTTCTTCGTCATAGGCTACCAGGATAGCCTAGATAAAAAGCATGACTGATGAAAAAAACCATCCTCAGCCCAATGCCAGGGAACAGAAGGGTGACCATTTCCGAGTTAGAAACAACTCGGTAAAATACGAGTCCATGTAGTCCTCGAGCTCATCGTATTCTCCACCCATCTCCTGCAGCTTCCGCCGGAGCTCCGCCCACCACCAGGTGGGACGATCGATGAGCTCCTTCTCCTCCTCGCGGAGCCCGTCCCCGTCTATGCACCGCCTGATCTGCCATATCCATTCGTGCAACTCGTACCGGCTCCACAGGTCATGGCTATGTGCGACCTGATAGACGAACTCCTCCATCGTGTCGTCGACCCAGACGTGAAGGAACCTGCGCAGAGTCGTGAATGTGTGTGTCATCCAGAGTTCGTTAGCTTCCGACTCTGGAAGCTCACAAGAGTCGTACACGTCCTGCCAGAAATCTAAGGATATCATCAACACGGCTACCACCGGCCGTACCATCTCCCGTATGCACACCAAGTTCTCGACGCGTTCGCAGAGGGTTTGAGACAAGGGACTGGAGCTGAAGCTCCATCTCATATGCCACTCCGGTACTTCTCTACCCGTCAGGGCAGACTTCTGATCCCTGTAGAAGTGCATCATAGTTCGGTTCTCTTCAAAGAACCCTCCACGGCCCTCTTGCCAGATTACAAAGACGTCACGGACCGCGCTGATATAGACGCAGCCCTTGTAGATTCTCTGGTCGAGGGCCTGTATCGTGGCCTCGCGCAGCCGCCGCTCCACATACTCCTCATACGAGTCATCTGGCCGTGAATCTGTCGAGTATCCACCCAAGTCGTCATAATCAAAGTCGACCTCAAGGCCATCATCCCCATCCGGGTCTGGAGAGTTCTCCTCAGTGTATGGCACTAGGTTGCCTTCTAACCATTCCTTCTCAGACATGATGTCCTGCGGTGATACCTGATAGTGTCAAGTTAGCCACAACCTCCCGTAGAATGGGTAAAGAACAGGCATTTCCCGCAACTGACGTCTGAACCGAGTCATAACGAACTCGGAGACGAGACTTACAGATACGGAAAAGACGTCGACCTTATAGGGGTAGAAGTACTCCGCCATGGCGCGACTCTGTTTATTGACGGATAAGAAGGGGTTCGCAATGGGCTTGAACGGGGCCAAGCGCAATTTCCCGTCGGGGGTAGATTGGTGAAGCATGACGACGCGCTCCTTCTGGTACCCGAGGATGGCCACCTCCCATATCTTGGTCCATATCTCCGTGGGGAGGCGGCCGAGGGACACCAGAGGTTTGGTTGGCTTTTCCGAGTCCATGCTCAGTAAAATTCGCGGAACAGACTATGGTCCGCCAAGGAGGGGGGTTGAAATGCTGGACAAATAGGGTGTTGCAGTGGGATTAGATTAGCAGAGTATACTGAGACTGGAAATTACACATTCAAACTGAGAGTTGGCAAGCCTTATGTATAAATTTGGGACGGTGCCTTGCACGAAGGAACCATGCGCAATTGATAAATGTGCCTAAGTCTAAAACTAGGTTCTTCAGCTTCCAAGGTGTTGGTATAGGTGTTATGTGTATCTTGGGCATGTCACGGCAGATGTCTTACCTGGAACCTGTACATATGGAGAGGCACCCACTAACAAAACCTTCCCATCAACGACATCCGAGAATACCCTTGACTTTTGTTTCATGAGGATAGGTCGTTGAATCATTTTTGAGACAGGAGCTTTTCAGTGATCGGTGTTGAAAATCCTTATGTTTTCCGCATCCCCCTAGGGCCATCGAGGCAATCACAGTTCTATGTGTATCCCAAGCTTTCTAAATGTAGTGGTTGATTTTACATGCGCCGCAAGGGCTAAATGGTCTGACGGCCATGAGGGGAACAGATGTCAAACATGTTCCACCAATATAACTACAAATGAAAAAGAGATGATTCAGGAGAAATTATCAAGGAGCGTGCGTTACATAAAAAAAGGGGGCAAGTCTGAATAGGGACACAGCAAGTCAAAGCAACAAAGACAGTTTCAAAAAAAGCTCGGCCAGGCTTCGATCGAACCCTAGACCAACGAAAACCCCGCTTTGGCGATTCACCCGCGGGTCATACTTCAGTGGAGAGGTAGTTGAGCTAAGGAGACCATACATGGTGGTTTGTTCTGCCCTCAATGTCAGGCTTCAGCGGAGAGGCCGTCGGGTTGGGAAGACCTGCTTTTTTGTTTCATGTAGCCGATCAACCTGAATATCGACCTACCCAGCAACGAGTAGAAACATCGGTACATGCCCACGTACCTGGTGACTGATGGCTCAATCTCGGAGATTTTATAGACCTGTGCCTGAGGCTCTGCCGCTGTGAGCTGATGATATTGAAGGGAGTCATCACCCCTGGAAACGCTACTCCCCTGTCAAATCCACGGTGGTAGGCTAGCCTCGAGCTGCAGCTTTATTTACCAGAGCACTACCATCTACCAGACCATCAATTTCTTCACTTACAGAATATGCCCCGGTTTTTCGATGTGTGTATTGCCCCTATTGTTTGCTCTAACTGCTCTGCTACTGTGAATCACTGCTTTTCAGATTCTTATCAGATCAACGCCCTATCACCTAGCCAGGCATGGCTAACTGCACATAACATTGGGCAGAAGCCTTAGGTTGTTGGCTGTGATCAGCTTCCCGATTTCGTTCGTCCAGGACTATGTTGCTTTCTTGTTTAATAGTGTTTGCTAAGGTTTCGTGACATAGCTAACTCGCGTTAGCCCATAATACAGCTATTGCTTGTTATATCCTTCTGGCACGCTTGGGGCCAAGTCTTCGGGATGAACATGGGGGCAGCCATCCACTTGTTTGCATTTGTGCAACTAGGACCAATCACTTCGCGATTACTTTTTCTCTTCTTTCCTTTCCTTTACCTTTGCAGTACCTGGAAGTCCTCTACCGACGCAAGAGTCACTTAGCTCGTACTATATCAACTGCTCCCTGAACAGAAACATTAAAGCCTTTCAAAGGGACAAAAATAAATCCAATGCAGACAAACTCAGGGGTCGAAGAAACTCAGCCAAAGTCCACCGGTTGCGCAATCCGTTACGCAACCGCCAAGCCCAATCCACCCATTTAACGTTTTCCAAAATGGCCATCCATTTATTTAACATTATTTAAAGGGACATAATATCCATATCAGGTAAATTATGGCGTCACATACAAAGTATACGGCTGGTAAAATGCCCCAACCCCTTTACCTACTAAAGGCGTTACCGGGGTAAATTAGGAACAGGGCTAAGATACGGACCAGTATACGTACCAGTACGAAAGTACATATTTTTACATATAAAAGATTAGCAAAATATGTACCTTTGGACATATGCGGACGTCCACCGATAGCCATCCATATGGAGATTTCGCCGGTTCCATCCATGTATTTGAGGTAGCGGTACATAGCCGTTAATCCACTCCACAGGGGTGGTTGCTGGACTGGACTGGATTACGTTGCTTCGACCTCCGGACAAACTCCTCGATGCCCTGGCGGACATTGCCCTTAGACCGCAGTGCGATGGCTCCAGAGATCTTTCTGCTTATCGCCCGTTGCGTCCTCAGTAGCAGCTAACGCAGAAACTCAGGTTAGGTCAGTTTATTCCAGTAAGTCGTCGAAGTAGAGTTCGACGGTGGTGACAGACCGAGGAAGTTGACGAGCTTCGCGTCCCGGCACGTATGCCCAAACGTCGCCTATAATGTCGAAGCCAGCAAAACTACATCTTGTCCTCGGCTTCCCCTCTCAAACAGGTCCTGTGAGATCCGGCCCGCTGAACGTAGTTTCGACTGTACGTACTTCGAGTAGAAAGAGCCACTTACAATCTGTAGTAGAGAAATGGTGTATTTGAGGCATGGTGTCCAGAGGCCCAAGAGCAGGATGGTGCAATATATCCTTCGCTAGTTTGTTTAGGTGCAGACGCTTTCATTATCTGGGCGAGCATGCTCTTAGCACACCTGGCTAGCTGACAGTTATGTTGTTATATTCGGCTTATACGTATACTATCGCACGCGTACTTCTTTATCCAGCCTAACCACGGAACATATATGGCTATTCCTTATTTGGTATGCTATAGCACACCTGGCTAGCTGACAATTTAAGCCTCGAAGCCTCGAGCACTAGTGAAAGCTTGACTCGAATGGTCCCCTAGAATGACTTTAGCTCACGTCGAAGCCTGCTAATTACGGCAGTTGTGTCCAGTTAGTAGTCCGGCTTTCTCAGTCGGTCCCACTCACGTACGAAAGCTCCCCCACATCCCGAAGTTCGGCCCCTTACAGCCTCGGGCCATGTGGGCAGGATTCGTCAACGACAATGGTTTAACCACACCGCTTGCGTATCTGATAAATTACTATATTGCAAACTGTAGCATTTCCATTGGTTAGCATCTGACGCGTAACGGGAGACGCAAGCTTCCTTTCGTCACCGGTGAGCGTTGAGGCCCGCCCACTCTCCCTCCTAGGGCTCAAATGAAGAACCATGACGAGAAGCGAAGATGACGAATCATAATCTCCTTAATTGTCATACGGTGGACCAACCTTGGGTTAGAGTAAACCATGGCCTAGCCGGCAGAAGGGGCATGCATACAGGAGACTCTCCGTGGGAAATGGTATAAGTAGGCATTGCCTGCGGTGTCCAATTGCGACCATTGTTCCTGGTATTCTACAAGCGCCTATCGTCACCATTAATCAGAAACGCCATTAAAATCCGAGTCGGCCGATTTTGTACAATTCCTTCATTATGGTCGCCTTCTCCAAGCTTACCATCGCGGCTTTCGCAGCTTTCGCGGGTTACGCTCTCGCTCACCCAGGTGAGCATCATGATGCCGCGCATATGAAGCGTGAGATCGTGGCGCGTGACTTTGCTGCTCAAGTCGGTGCTCGTTCCCTTTCCGCATGCTCCAGTAAAACCCATGCGAGATCGCTAAGCCAGCGATCCATCATGCGCCGTGCCCAGAAGGTCAACAATCTCCGCAAGAAGCGCGGCATCACCGCTCGTAAGTCAATACAGGAAAGGCCGAATGAGCGAACGCATAGTTGACCAGCCCCATCGTAGCTGCCAGGAAGAACAAGCGCGACCTTGAGGATCTGCAGAAGTGGGAAGCCATCAACCACAACATGTCGAGCACGCTCGAGCACGACATGTTCACTCCTCTAGAAGACGTCTTTGGCGCCAACACTAGTTGCATCTTAGCCCCCGAGGTCACGGACGGCCCTTACTACGTTGTCGGCGAGTTTATGCGCTCGAACGTCAAGGAATCTAGGTGGAGCGACGGCGTCGACCTGTTCCTCGAAGTGCAGTACATCGACACCAACACCTGCGAGCCCATCCCCGCGGTCGCTGTCGACATCTGGAACTGCAACGCTACTGGCACCTACAGTGGTATCTCTACCTCGGGTAACTATGCCGAGGGAGGCTTGAACTCGACCTACCTACGCGGCATCCAGCTAACGGACCACGATGGTGTCGCCACATTCGAGACCATTTTCCCGGGTCACTACAGTGGCCGTGCCGTCCACACGCATATTTTGGCCCACACCAATGCCCGTGTGCAATCAAATGGAACAATATCTGTTTGGTAAGTATCGAGTCTATGCCCTCGGTTTCAAATAGTCTTCCTGGGTCCTGGGAGAAGTGTTGCCTAGCCGCCTCAGAGCTCCATTATAGCCCACTTTCTCGATCAACGCTATTCAGCGTCACACGGAGAAGAGGTTACTAATCCCCTGGTGATAGGGATGCTCCGGTCGCCCATATTGGACAGCTATTCTGGCCCGACGATCTGCGGGAGGAGGTCGAGGCTACTTACCCCTACACCCTCAACACGCAGCCGTTGACCACCAACGACGAGGACATGTGGTCTATCGTCGCCGCCGACGAATCGTTCGACCCCATCCCGCAGTTCGTGTATCTCGGCGACTCTATCCAGGACGGTCTCTTCGCCTGGATCCAGATCGGCATCAACGGCTCGGCAGATTACACCGATGATGATTACTACTCGATTGGTATGTTCTTACCTTTGCCTCACCACCCGATCCCTCAGTAACACAGTTGACTTCCCCGACCCCGTTCTAGTGTAATGTAATAGAACTAATTTTGGATATAGCCGGCTACATTGATGCCGAGGGCGGCCACTCCACTGGCTCCCAGGTTGGCGGGGGTGGCGAAGGTGGCCCTGGAGGTAACGGCACCATGCCCAGCGGCGGCCCAAGCGGTAGTGGTATTCCCAGTGGTGCCCCTCCGGCTCCGACGAGTGCGTAAGCAGACGAGGGTTTTCAAGGCGGTATATAAAGTGATCAAGTGTCTGGAAGTTCCTGGTACATATATTTTCTTCCCAAGTTTATGTCGGACATAGCCGATGCCCATTATATGGCCCATTTCGCTCACCTCCTATGGGGCCACCTACGGTCACCTCCGATATCTTTTTCTCTCTGTTACAGTTATTTTTCCATAGATTTTAAACAATTACTATCCGATTTTTCCATATAAAACACTTTAAAATTAACCTGATAATAAATCCTCCCGTTAGCCGTAATTATATACTCTAGTATGTGATGTCAGGGTCTTATGGTTTAATGGGGCAGAGTCGGGTATCCCAGCCATGATGATTCGAGCCTAGGTTTTATTAGTTGGATCGCCATCTGGAAAATGTTATATACAGGCGCAAGCATGGGCATATTACCATGTGCCGAATTCCTATCTGATTGGCCTGATGTTGAAGAAACGACATATCAGATAGCTTCCCCGTTAGTTAGTTTCATATCCAAACCTAAGTTCTGGGACGAGTTATACCTCGAACCTTCTCGCCAACTTAACATAAGTCCTTATTCTTAGGACATTCGCTTCAGTGAACAAGATAATCCGGGTCCGCGACGGCTCCACCTTGAACGAAAACGGTTCTCCGGCCCCACTGCAAAACGGAAGACGCGGCGCTTAGAATACAAAAGACGGTCCGGCTCGAGGAAGGAAGGTGGGCTGCGATGAGTCCGCAGACACAGCCGTGCCGAATGAATATTCGATATTCCATCATTCACACAAGGGAATGTAACGTAGCGTCTATCCGACCTCGCATGACCAGGTATTAGCCTCGGGCCATGCACCAGAACAAGGCAACTTCCCAGGTAATCAAATGTGTCAATGCTTGTACAACTTCTGAATTCAACTTTTGCACCAGTAACCGTTGGGTTCACGTCGACCGAGGCACATGGGCATGTCGGTTCATCGCATCCCTTTACAAAT
Source organism: Monosporascus sp. CRB-9-2 (assembly GCA_004155915.1). Lineage (NCBI taxonomy): Eukaryota > Fungi > Ascomycota > Sordariomycetes > Xylariales > Monosporascus > Monosporascus sp. CRB-9-2. The sequence goes on from QJOA01000003.1 coordinate 295,633, forward strand.
ATTTGTTTGCGAGCCATGCCTATGATTCACTTCATGTGCCACGGAGAAGTTAATGATTGCGTTCCACAGAATGCTCAAACTCATACCAGTATCTATAAAGGGCGGCCCAATGGACGCACTTCTAAGGTTTCGAGCTTGGATTTTACACCTCACATCTCTATCCGTTGCCAACGCTCTCGAGTAGTTTGTTATATTCAACAAGTTGGTTGATTTATTCTGCGGCATTGTATCGTACTCCATTTTATACGCTTCGCAATGGAATCTGCGGAGGCTGAAGTATTGGAAATTCGGAATGCGCACCTTTTCCGGGCGGCAACTACCTTACTGAAGACTCTGTTCGAGTTGAGGAGCTCTACGCCAAACGGGGAGCTACCACAAGCCGAAATCGACGAAACTTACGACAAGATCACTTGGCTCCCACGTAAGCTTAATTTCGCCTCCCCGTTTCCCCCTCCAAGCACTCGCCCCCCTGTGGGGATACCGACTTATCGGTGAATATCGGCAGTCGTTTACGATCCTCAGTTCGAGAAGCATGAAGTTCTACGGGCTACTTTTGTGAACATTTGCGAAGCCACTCTAAATGTCGATGGCGGGCCACGGACTGATGTGCTTCTAAACATAATGAGAATGATCTGGGTGGTCGGGAGGCCCCGCCCCTCGGGGGATCATCAGTCTTTGGTACAGCACGAACTCAAACCTCATTTTGGTGGGCACATAGGGAGCTAACAATTTGCTTAGGGAGCGCAAGATTTCATCAAGATGTACGGCGTAACCATGAGCAAAGGTATCATCACTGCTGACGGAACGTTCGACCTATTTGCCACGAGTTAACACGGAGCAGATAGGGCCCGGCAAGAGCTGTTCATTGCTGTCGACCGTGTTTGGAACGAAACGATAGAGGATGTCTGTAAGTCTTCAATGATTATGTTTATTTATTCTTAGCTAAAAGTATTGCACGCAGCGGATGATGAGTCTATTGCAACGCTATTCAGCGGTGGTACGTTCGCTCAAGAATACCGTGAATTCCAGTTCTTTTGCATGGAACTGTATAGAACTGGCATTTTGGACCATCCTGACCTGGACCTGCCTTTTCACGCTCTTCTGGTAGGGCCTGAATGGCCCATAGAGATGGATGATCGCAACAGGCCTGAGCCGAGATCGTGTGCGATAGAGTGGGTCACTGCCGCTCCCATGGAGTTCTTCACCTTATCGCTCGGGGTGCCCTGCAACAATGCCATCGATGAGAGTGTCAGGTTTGGCAAGCATTGGCGGCACTCGCAGCCGGCCTTGGAAGGCGAGCTGGAAAAGGAACTGCCTATCTTCAAAAATCGGCAGGAGTGCCCAGCCTGGGCGCGCATGAGATACGCGAACTTGATGGCCTTCATCCAAGACCCTCCTAATTCACTGACGGACAGTGCCGCCAAAGCAAAGGGGCAGATTGACAAGGTCAAGGGGAGTTGGGCCTTGATCTCGCAATCCATATCGGTGGCATTGTCAAGTTTAGATCAACACGGTGACGAAGCAATTCAAGCCCGGTCCGCCACTCAGTCCTTTGCCCGAGTCTTCTGGGAGCAAGTGGAGCAATGCGAGAAGCCCGGGGTTGATGAGGAAGGTGAGAGGAATATGTCACTCTGCGTTGTAATAATTTATCTAACACAACGACCAGCCGTTGGAGTGTTGAAACACCGAGCTGTCCGTCTCTTCTGGAGATTCGTTCTGAGTGAATATCACCTTGATTTCCTGGTGTGGGTCGACGGTCTGTGCAGCTACCGTCACCTGGATCATATTAAGTATCTCGCATCGTCGATTGTGGGGAACACACCCGCAGATCTCATTTCCAATACAGTTCGAAGCAGTTTATCCGCCGAGACAATGAACTTGATAGGTAAACTGCCTTGCTCAGAAGCATGCAGGCTGTGGACACTGACATTCGTCGCAGATTTGATTTCTCAACATCACCCTGCTCGACAGACTCTACATACCCTCGCGACTGATCTTGGTAATTTTCGATTGGAACCTGTCTTCTTGTAGGGAAGTTGAGGTTAACTGCCGGGTCTGACATGGAGCATATCCTGAGAAGATCTGGCGAAGGGGATAAGTACACGCATTTAAGCCATCATAATACACTCGTTAACTGTAGAAGTATGCAGTAGACACCTTTTTTGGACACTGGGGATCATCAGAAAATGTTAAGTATTCACCATACATAAGTTATCTGGGTTTATAGATTAACGAACGCTTCTTCCCTATCTCTTTTCCACGAAACGTCTTAGGACAGCGTATAAAACTTTATGGCGTCTTATATTATAATCACTACAGACAATATCGAATGTACGGCACAGGCATATTTACGCGAGGCTGCCACACGCCGCGGCAAGTATAATTAATAGATCCCCTTGTTTTAACGCCCTAAATCCAAACCCGATTTAAGGGGGCCCGAATCGGAAAGGGGATGGGGTTAGTGGTCGCTAGCCTCCGGCGCTCCCCAACCCACCACCCCTTTTTCAGGTCGATGGTCAGGTCGACGATCAGGTCGACGGGCAGCTAAGTCAATAGTAGGGTTGGCGATAAGGTCGACGATAAGGTTAGGTTTAGAACCAGGGGACATCAGGGCATTGCCGGGCCTCGTACGGATCATACTGTACAAATTGGCAGGGGTCTAGAGACGGACCAAGACGCACGGGCCATTCCGGCCCAGAGGTACGGGCCGTATGGTGCGCTCGCTTACTTTTTATCTTCCTATTTGGGATGTGCCAGGACCCAACGTGGAAGTCGATTCGACAGGGGAAGCAAAGTTCGACATACTTCGTATGAGGCTGACTAAAATGATCCCTGTAAGGTATCGTGCCCTCGTTCGGCATACTGATTTCAGTATAATTAACCCAGTTATTAAGGTTTTTGCCGTTCTTTAGCGCTTGGGGTGCCTTGTATTAGGTTTTTCGGACAAGCCCTTTCAGGTAGGATTAACAAGCAAGGGCCACAATTACACTTACCCCTACCACGTAGCAATAACCCTTCGATTTCCTCCCTTCGTAAGCTTAGTACGTTAAGACGAGGGCACAAAGGATGTGATTGGATTAGCCCCGAATAATTAGTGGAAAAGCTTTGACCGACCTTTAAAGTTATTATGGTGATAACATTTCCTTTAACGTCAGATAGGCGGTGCGTGGGGTGGCGCTTGGGGTTTTGGTGCGTTGGGAGGTGGGCTATGCTGAGGGAATTCCAAATCTTTAGAACAAGAGATTGTAGAAATCCCTCACATCAACTCCCGCGCCCCTCTTAGTGGACGTCGATCAAGTTTCATTGAACCTGCGTGTTTTGGTCACATCGTTTTCCCACTTTGTGAGCTTCTGACCGTTATTCGCTCCGTCAAGGGCCCGGCATATACGTCGTCGTCTTCTACTCAATCCTGCCCTGTTCCCTGGCCTTGTACCTGTTTAGAAGCGCCGTATCGACCATGTGGCGGCCTCCCATCCCTATCAATTTTCTCGCTCTCCACTGTAAGTCGTTGATGCCGCGGCGCTTACAATGATGATTGCTGATTCCTAACCATGGAATTGAAGACGCGTGGATTATCTTCTGCAGTTTACTTGGAATTGTCGTCTTCTTGCCCTATGGCAATGTACCTGCTATAGATGCTTACTTCTTCGGTGCGAGTGCGTCCACTGAGTCGGGACTAAATACGTCAGTACCTGTTCAATCTTCGAGTGCGAAAAGACAATTAACAAGGTCACAGCATTGATGTTAAGGATTTGAAGACGTACCAGCAGCTCTTTCTCTATTTCATCCCTATGTTTACCAACCTCGGCTTCATCAATATAATAGTTGTTGCCGTGCGCTTGTATTGGTTCGAACGACACATACGGAAAAACGGTTCGTTGCTTAAAAGCAAACATGTAGAAGCCTTTCCTCTGACCAAGGTTACGTTTCATCAGGAAACAAGCTTTTGGCCCGATCTCCTCATGGTCCCACCAAAGATGTCGAGGCTCAGACTCCCCCTGAGGACACATCCACGGGCGAGAACCAGCAGGAGACGTTACAAACAGGAGAATCTCGGTAAGTTGTCTAAATATGTATCGCGCGGAACTCTCAGCTTACACGCGACTTAAAGTACTTCTGATAGGGCGGCACCTGATACTGAATGCGCAAAGTTCAAGGAACGGGTAATCACCTTCTCTGCAGATGCTAACCCACCGCCAAATGATACCAAAGCTTTGTATGTGCCTCCACCGAAGGAGCGTGACAATGGTACGCATGCATGGATCCTGTTGCTCAATGCAAGGACGCTACTAAGGGTTAATGAGGATATCCTATCGTCGAAACGGAAACCGAAGATCAATATTTCGGTATGTGCTTCTTCCTGGCATCTTATGTTGATATTCATCACTAATACCCCGGAAGATGAAATCAAACCCGTTGAGTCGCATCCAGATACGAGTGGGGCTACCAAGCGACGACCTTATCTACATGATGGCCCTAGCCTGTCAGCAGCAAGGTCCATCGAACAAGCCGCTGCTTCCATATTTGTCTTGGGCCCTTCTCAAAGTCAGGCCCGGCGTCAGTCCGATGTTTCCGCCCGTCTTCGTGTCGCTGACCTGCCCTATCTCTCTAAAACGGCCACGGTCGGTCGGAACTCTCAATTCCATAACCTCACCGCGCAGGACCGGGATCGTTTGGGCGGTATTGAATATCGCAGCCTAAAGCTCTTACTCAAAATAGTGTCTAGTATATATTAACACCCCCCCGCCCGAGACTCTGACACTCGCTCACTCACTGGCAGGTCATTTTTTCGGCTTGCACCTTCTTGGCGTCATCTGCCTGCTACCTTGGATCCACAATGCGCCGTCTAAGTATACTGATTGGCTTGCGGAGTGTGGCCAAGGGAGGTCTTGGTGGTGAGTAGTGTGGTGTTGCTTTTGTATGTCCCTGTGGCTGAACTTACCTAGGGCCGTGTACTCTGCCCAGACAATGGTCGACAATCTCGGCTTCACGCTCACTCCAGATTCCATGATCACCTTCCGAGACGCTGTCTGGCCAATGCTTGCCATGTCGTTCCTCGCCTTTGCAGGCAATACATGCTACCCAGTTGTTCTGCGCCTCGTGATATGGACTATGTCGAAACTTGCGCCGAAGAACTCTTCCATGAGAGAAACGCTGCAGTTCCTTCTTGAGCATCCCCGGCGTTGTTACACTCTCCTCTTCCCAAGCAACACGACATGGATTCTCTTTGGGATACTGTTCACGATGAATTTTATTGACGTCGTTTTGATTGTAACCCTAGATCTTGATAATCCGGAAGTCAACTCTCTTCCGATGACCCCAAGGATTTTTGCGGCTATCTTTCAAGCTGCCTCTTCCCGCCATACCGGCACAGCTACTTTCAACCTTGCAAAGGTCAATCCTGGCGTACAATTCAGCCTCCTGGTTATGATGTACATCGCTATCCTCCCGATTGCCATCAGCATGCGCTCTTCTAACACCTACGAAGAGACTTCCCTGGGCTTCTACGCACAGGAGCGAGCTCTGGATGAATCACGAAGCTCATCCTATGTTATGACACATATCCGTAATCAGCTGAGCTTTGACCTGTGGTATGTCTTCCTTGGCACGTTCTGCATCTGTGTCACCGAGGCCGACAAGGTCATGGACCTCAATGATCCGGTAAGTTAGAATGATCATAATGTGTACGTGTTTGCAGCTGGCGGCATCTGACTCATTACGCTTTGTAGGCGTTCTCTGTCTTCGCCATATTCTTCGAGGTCATGTCCGCGTACGGCAACGTTGGCCTGTCACTAGGCCACCCGGATGTCATGACCTCTCTTTCCGGCAAGTTCAGGACGTTTAGCAAGGTCGTTATCTGCGCCATGATGATACGAGGGCGCCATCGCGGGCTTCCTTACGCCCTGGATCGAGCAATCATGCTTCCCGACGAACGCCGCGGTGAAGATGGTCGTGAAGTGGACGCAGCCACTAAGGACCAATGACACATGCTGATATCAGCACGGGCTTAATTCAGCCTTGTTGGAATTTCGCCACTTGACAGGAGATTGCTTGGATGCCCCCAACACCCGTCAATCCTATGCCACAGTCACTGCACCGACAGTATCTCTCATTCTCCCCTTTCCGGATGGATTCTAGTTGATTTGCCAAATTCTCGGCATAACAACGCACCACCGGCCCGTTTCAAGAATACGCAGACGGACTCACCGAGCCCACCATCCCCCTCTTTTGGCGTTTATTTTCCATCAGTTCGTGTTAGATCGCGTCTTATCCTAACCTTTGCACACCCTGGCAGTTAGGGTTTGCAATTGAGTGACGTTAAACGCACCTTAGTTTTTTCGATACAGCTGTTAACGGCCCGTAAACCTCTTGACAGCCCAATATATATGAATAGAAATCAACGTTTTAAAGGAAACCAAGCCATAACAACGGATTCTTATTAATATATTCTGATTTATATATTGTGAGATCTTGAATCTGAGTGGGGCCTGATCTTCTGCACCTTGACTCGGACCCTAGTCTCGAAGTGCGCACACCCGCCGCTCGTATTGGGGCCTGAGCCTGGAGGTCCTCTTTCCCCCCGAAGAATTAAAATAAGTAAAGCTGTTTTTTGATATCATCTGTTCTATTAACTCTAACTAGGTATCTCTTTATTCCATTTTTGCCACGGTGTACTTGATATTTTATTAAACCCGGTGCGAATCGATACTATCCTTTATTTTCTCTATCTTCCCCCCCGAAAAGCTACGAAAATAAACGTCGTAACTTTACATTTTCCGACCATAAAAACCCTTTTAACGAATAGGGATCCTTCTTACACGCTCCCAACCGAGTTTGACCCAACACCCTACTTCACCTCCGCATATACATCCAACGCATCATGCAACCGCCCAAAAAGACCGCCATGCCAACTTCTCACCTCCTCCCATTCACTCTCCGGTAGAGTCGCACGCATCATCCGCAGCCACGCGCCGACGATGAAGTCCGCATAGCTAGCCCTTGTTCCGAGTAGAAAGGGCCCACTAGTGTCCCTCAAGAATAGCTTAGCCAGACCACCCAGCATATTCCGGAACGAATCCTTGATCTTCTCTCGCTCCTCGCCAACCAACGCAAAGTCCTCCCAGCGCGTAACACCCGCGCGCCGGACGAATTCCGCCTTACTGGCCTCGGCAGTAGCTGGGTCGAACGGAAAACCCTGAACCGTAAGCTGTACATGTGCGGTAAAGGCCGCGTCGACGTTCATATTGAACTTGGCGTATTCAGGAAATCCACTCTCGCGACACTCCGATAGCGGTACAAGTATTGCAGGATCGTGCGTGAAGACGTAGTCGAGCGTCTGAGGGGGGAAAAGGTTGCCCGAGCCCGAGTCCGGATACGTCTTCTGTAGGTAGACCGCGATATCGAAGGAGTCGCCGACCAACGAATCAGTGGCGGGATCCTGGAGGATAGGCAGGGTAAAGAAGTCGGTGCCATCCGCAAACTTGCGACAGGGTGGTACTTTGAGACTGCTGCGGACTTTTGCAATGTCGGGTAAAGCCACCCATGAGGTGGAGTATGGGAGGCCTTTGAAGTTGAGTGCCAGTCGGGTTTTCCAGGGGTTTGGTGAGCAGCAGGTTTTCTCCACGGGGGGACGCGTGGCGATGTCATAGAAGACGATAGGGCTGGATGAAACTGAGGTCGTCGGCATGGCGAATGATGGAAATGTCATATGAAGACTTCTCTCCTATAGGCTGGATATTGTGTCTTTGAAGAGGAAACTGGCGTGATGGTTGAATAGAATATACCCAGGTGGCATATTTATAATTTGTTTAGCTCGTGGCTACTGAGTTATTCACAGTCGACTTCGCTGCACTTGACGTGGGGCAAACCCAAGTGATTCACGTTGACTCATAGTGACTGGTGGACCAAGGGCTCCCACACCGTCTCCACATTCTATTTGCGATGACCTAATACGAAAGGCACCAACACGTGCATCACAGGGATCTTGCCTGTCCCCATTTCATGGAATAACCTTTCTTCTCGGCCGTTCCCGGTCGAAGTACAATACACAGGGCTATATGATGTTAGTTTCTCCATTCGACCCAACATTTGCCTTATGAAGCTAGTACATAGTACAGGTTGCGGGGATGATGACTTGCAGATATGTAAGAAACAGGTAGATTCTCATACGGCCCACTTAGTTTGGTGGGATAAAGGGTGATAGCGGTGGCGTTGCCAGAAAGCGTTTAGTGTGGTAAAAATAACGATTTGGCGAGGTCAATCTAACTGGAGCGCTACAGTAGGCTTCAGCACTGATTGGCTTCCGTTTAAGGCCTAGCACGATCTGAAAAGTTGTTGCAGCTAATGCCTTGTCGCCCTCCGTCGGATAACCTGCGTCTACTTCAACAACAGTCCCCAACGTCGCCGTTACTAGCAAGCGACTGCGATATGCCCTTGCTTACAAACAATTCGGGGAGAACTTCGATGATTCGAGACTTGCTAGTACCGCCTTCGCCACCGATGAATCGGCAGAGTTGAAACGTTCTGCCCTCGTCGCGGCGTGCTCAGTCCGGTTTGCGGCGTATTGGATCGGTGTCACCAGATCTGAATATTCTCCAGTGGGACCGGGAGGGCTAGAGTCAAAGGCCTTTTCCCCCTTGTGCTCTGTCTTTGCGCCAGGGAGCTTTTGCGTGCAGCTGTACTTGTCGCCGGCTTCAGGCGAGGCTGCTGGCGAAGCGTAATTTCCTTTCGGACAGTTTGAAAAGAGCAAAGAGAGCACCGATCAGTAGTCTGGCTTCCTTGGTGGACGTAGCATGCGCCAACGAGTTTGTAATGGTCGTTTACACGCCGGAGTATGAAGGGGACTCTAGCTTCTTCCAGCATCCATACCTCGTCCCAATCTTCAAGTTCCATGGGGCCAAATCCGAGCGAATGATCCGTACCGAATATTCTACGGCTCATGCCATACTGGTTCATTTTCGTAATAAAGTCCTCGAGCTTATCTTTGTCAAAGTGTCCAAGTGATGGATTTAAGGACACGCAGCAGCATGTTAATTTGCTGCTAGCCTGCTTGATCATGGCCCTTTCGGCCATAGTCAGCTCGATAGCCTGCTCGATAACCTCCTCGATCATGTCCTGCTTGGCCATAGTCAGTTTGATAGCCGTCTCGATCATAGCCCTCTCCGCCATATCCTGCTCGGAAACCTGCTCGGTAGCCTGCTCGATAGCCTGCTCGATAGCCGGCCCGATAGCCTGCTCGATAGCCGGCCCGATAGTCTGCTCGATAGCCTGCTCGATCACAGCCGTCTCGATGATAATCTGCTCGGTCAAAGCCAGCTTTGTCATAGCCTGCTTAATAGCCTGCTTGATAGCCTGCTTGATAGCCTGCTTTATAGCCTGCACGTTAGCCTGCTCGATCATTTCCCTGTGCCACTTATCCCTCTCAAAGCAGTTCGAGCAGAACCCACCGAAAGCTGGCGGGATATCTGCCCGGAAAATTGTGTAGTCGGCGTCGACGTCATTAGGAGGGATGGCACTGTGATATTTCGAGAGGATCTGTTTCCAGAAATCTAGTCTTTCGTCGCAGCACTGAGTTCCAGGGTTCTGCGACGGATTGTGCAGCCAGTGGACTCTATTCTCTTCCTCATACGAGTAAGAGACGTGCGGGTCACGTTCGTCGTCGGCGGTAGTTCCGGTGGCGCTGTTTGAGAGAACCAAAGCCTTGCCAAAGATTCTCCTGTCTGTCCAGACGGTACCGGACCTCCGTCCAGTTACCTGGAGAACACATTCCAGTGGGTAACCTAGCGTCACCCTCGAAGATAGGGCGTGCCCGTCCAGGGATGCGATCAGAGGCACAGAGAACCCCTTGAGCACTTCGAATTGTACCGGCAAAGGGGCGGGGGATTTTCTCGTCCAGTCTGGCACCCATGATGGCATGTTTACTGCCGACATTCCATCCACCTGCGAGAGAATTTCCAAAGACTTCGTGCTGGAGACATGCCAAGCAGCGGCTTGTAGGAAAACCCAACCAGCTGTGGTGGAAGGTGAATAATCCGCTTGCAGCGGTAGCACCGACTGGTCTTCGAGGAGTCCCATGATTGCATACACCTTGTCGCGAGCGTCCTTGCAGGAACAATTTCGCGAGGCCTGCAATAACGACAAGAGATCCGACTTCTACAATCCGTTAGCCTTGAGACCAATAACGGCAGGTTCCAAGGTACAATGTCACAGGTCAATCAGAAGAAGAGGAACGTACTCCTTGCAACCGACGGTCCCCCACGGTCGTTTGTCGTAGACTGTAAGAAATGACTGGAGGCAGCACCAACGGGAAATTGTGAGCAGCCATCAGTGGCAAGAAAAGCTTGGCATGCTCGATAAAGTCCACCCAGCTCATCTGCTTCGCTCCATAGATCACCAAGACGCTCTTTGCCACAGCAACCTCCTGCAGCACCCAGACTCGATGGAACCACCGGCTCCGAAACAGAGATATAAAGTCCAAGATCCGTGGCAGCTGGCCGCCGGTGTCGTTGCTCATATAGTCCACCAGGCGGCCGAGCATATGACTTCCTTCGCCCAAGTATACCAGCACACGAAGCGCACTGCGGAAAATGGCGATCATGTTCTTGACATGGTGGTTCCGCTCCTGAATGTTGGACTGATCAATGCACACCGCATCAACCCACAGTCGCCGATCCGCGTCTCTTCTGCGGAGGCGCAGGAGAGCCGCCTCGCAGTTCTTGGTGATGCCGATGAATTGATCGCCATGTCCGCATTGGATCGTTCTGCAAATCGAGTCATCGCCTTTCTCATCGGCCCAGGTGTAAGAGACCGCTTCGTAGATAGGCCCCTGCTGTAGATTAACATGCTCCAGTTCGCACCAGAGCGGATCTTCAGGCTGCCCGGCCTTCAGCACGAGAACACGAATCTGGTTCCCATGCACGAGATCCAGAGGGCGGTACTGGTAGCTGCGGGCACCGAGCCGCGGGCTCCGCGCCGGATCGAAGGTGTCTCCAGAGCGCGGCTGGACTTGAACATCTGCGTAGGTATATTCTGCCGGGCGACCGGTGGTAAAGATCAGGGTGAACCCGCAGCTTTTACAGAATGCAATGGAAGTCTTGGGAATTGTACACCAATCTACGTGGCGGCAGCCTCGGCTGAGGACGAGCTCCATATTCATCATGATGGTTATGGCCTGGTTTCGGCCATTCAAGGAGAAAAAAGAAGTCGATTGAAGAAGAGGCAATGAACCCAGAAGATTGAAATCTCGAAATTCTCAGAAAGAAGGTGACCACATCAGGAACGAGTCGGTAGTGGAAATATGTCGCATTCTAATATAAAGCTTTGCACTGCCACTCGGCAATGAATTAATAATGTGATGTCTACGGTTTTCATCCTTAAACGCCAAGGCGCACGACTTGAGGCTTTTCGCGGAGAGAGGAGGGTGGTTAGGCCATACACAATACCAGGGGGCTGTGCAGCAAAGCAAAGTGTCGCGAGTTCGTTGTTCAACGTCCTGTCAGATATAGGGGACATCAGTTGTGTTGTATTGCATGACTAGTTGCAGGTGCTCTAAAGCGCGCACCGCACTTTAATGTAATCTGTCCACTTAACATATATGTTCCGATTAGAGGGAATCTTTCCGTATATAGGGTGCTAGCGTACTTCCTACTAGCTGATATTGTTAGACACTACGTAACCTTGGATTGTATGCATTGGTTGTTGTATTCATCATGGAGTCCTTTGACAGCGTCCGTCAGGGCTTATACTAGTGGATATGGCTGATGTAGTCCCCACCCTAAGCCACAGGTAACCTACGTAACGTCCTATTTATCTTAGGACCCCTAATATTTAAAATATCCTTTTAAATTGCTCTTTTCGAAGTTGGTTAATTTATTATAAAATTTTAGGTATTAACATTTATCCGGCCGATTTTTTTATTATATTAATTATTTATTTTATTAAAATCTTTTTATTATAATTTTTATAAATTTTTAATGTTAAATCTTTTTTTATATTTATTAATAAATTTTATTTTAAATTTTTTAAAATTCTTTATTTATAGACTTTAAGTAATTTATTTATTAATATATCGTTTATAAAAATATAATTTACTTTAATTTAATTTTAAATAACGAGCTAAAGATATATTTAGCTGCTTTTAACCCCAGTTACAAATGAGAAAACTTAGAGAGCAATCTAGACTGAATTACAACACATTTTTGCCGACAAATCCGTTATTATTTTTCTTTTTTAAATTTATTTAGGAGTTTTGGTTTTTTTTTCTTTTTTTTTTTTCTTTTTTTTCTTTTTTTTTCTTTTTTTCCTTATAAATAAAATTTCTATTTTGTTATTTTACATATATTTTTAAATATTTTTGCGGGCGGGAAATAAACGCAACCGGCGGTGGTTAACGGGGAAACAGTCGGCATAAGTATAACTTAAAAGATTTCGAGTTCGGAAAAAACGTTATTAAAATCGAATAAAATAAGCTCAACTTTTGCAAATCTAGATTTGATATTATCGGACGTTATAGTAATTTTGAACGTATCGTAAAAGCCGGCAAAAAAGTGTTTTTTAATAATATAAATATGATAACGTCGTATTAAATTTTTAATAAATAATAAATAAATACGTTTTAAAATAAAAAAATAAAAAATATTAAAAAGTCAAAACCGATACAAAAAATGCGCGGATATATAAAAGGTAATAATATCGTAATTCGCGTAATATTTCTCGAATTTTATTAAATAATAGTTTTTATAGCCGTCGAAAATTAAAAAAACATTTCGAACCTTTCGTATACGGTCGAATATATTTATTAAAAATTTAAATTTATGTTAAATTAAATTTATTTATTATTTAATTAATATTACTTAATATATTCGTTTAACTAATTATTAATAATAAATTATTCCGGTATTAAAACCTAAAATAATTTTTTCTTATTATAATAATAAATAATAATATAACTTAATTTTAAAAATTTATAATTTAAATAATTATAATTTATTTTTCATTTTTTATTACGTATATTCAAATCTTTTACGTTTTTTAATATTAATAATTATTATACCCGTTATAAAAAACCTTATTAAAAATTTAGTTTCGTCGAAGTTTGTTAGGGGCTAAAGGAGTGTGAAGGATTATACGCGTTATTAAGAGGACGCTAGCTATACTAAGTGTCACCATTACGCAATTGTTGCGATACCTTTGCGAGATAGTCGTCATATAGCTAGTTACTCGTTTCTTTTTCAGAGAGGAAGGGCAAGTTTTAAATTAATTATTTATATACCCGTATGATTTCTCTTATTTTGATTTTAACACATTTAACAGATTAAAACTTTTTTATTTCGATTAAACTGTAAGGAATAAGCGATATAACGATAACTCTTTATAACGATAAGCCGGCTATTCCGGTTATTAAATCTATTTAAACTTTAAAACCTGAACCTATTTTATTAAGGTTTAAACGGCGGTTTAGTAAGTACGAAAAGGAAGCTTAGATATTAAATAACGAAAATAATTATTTGGAAAAATAATAACGATATTTATAAAAATTTTTTACGAAAAAATAACGGCGTTTATATTTAAATCGTGAAGTTTAATAATTAAATGTTATATTACGCGCTTTCGATAATAACGTAATAATTTTTTTATATATATTTTCCGGGCTAAGTTTTATAAAGTTTAATAATATCCTTATTATAAAAATCTCAGAAATTTTAACGCCCGTAAATTATACGGCCTTAATAAGCTCGAACGTTAAAGGATTTACGTTATTTACCGACGGGCAAATTGAAACCTGGTAAAAAATAAGAAAAGGGAATAAATTGCTTAGTACCTTACTTAATTTAAAATATTTTAGAAAAATTTACCTAGATTTTATAAATTTTACGACTTAATTGGACGTTACTTTCGAAAATTAAAAGCTTTCGTTATAACTTTACCGAATAAATTATACGTTAACGTATATTATATTTAATTCGTTTACGGATATTTATTAAAAATTATGGGAAATTAATAAAATTACGAAAATTAAAATATAAGGTTATCGTTATGTTTATTTTATAAATTGGCCTGGTTTAAAAGCAGTTTTCGAAAACGCTTTTAAAGATATATTATAACGATTCGTTTTTATTAACGTAAAGTTCGATAAAATATATTAAAAATCCGACGAAAAAGTCGAGACGTTTTATTAACGATATAAATAAAATTTTATTATACTTTTATAGGCAAAAAGTATTACTTTTTCGATAAGCCGTTTTATTATGCGATTATATCCGTATATAACCAGTTTCGTATTTATAATTACTTTACGCGAATCCTTAAATATAGCTTATAAAAATGTTTTAAATATAAAAATATTATTCCGAGCTTTTGTTTTAAAAGCTTTTATTTCGTTACGAATAAATTAATATCTTTTTGAGACCTAGTAGCTAGCTTAAAGTTTGTAACCGCCATAAAACCTGGGTTAAGCAGCAGATACGATTATATCTTGCAAAAAGCTTTTAAAAATATTATAGAGAGTTTGCTTTAAGTGCGAGAAGATGGGTTACTGTAAATTCGAGTATCCGGAAAGGAATTAAAACGTAGCAGATATACTTCGAAAGTATATATGTGGTTATTACGTTAAAAAAGGCCATATACTTAGTTTCTGCCTCGAAGCGACGTACTTTAATTATGGCGAAAAAGGTTATTTCCGGACGAACTGCCCGAAAGAATTTTCGATAGGTGCTAATTCGAGTTTTATAGAAAATTTTCGTTAATAAAAAGAAGGTTTTTTGTTGCGTTTATATTGCCCCTTAAAAATGCGTAAAAGAAATTAATGGATAATGTTTTATAGTTAAGTAAATTTAAAGGTAAATTATAATACGATACGTTACGAAACGTTCGAAAAGAAAGGTTAATTATTTCGATTAAAATGCGGATTAAGGTTAAAGATTTATTTAGGTGACCTTATTATAATATACGGATATGTAACGTTATAAATTCGGATTATAGATTTATTTAAAATTACGAAATTAAAAAAATATTATTTTGCCGTTATAAAGGTAAAAAAACCGGATATTATATTAAAGCTTTTATAGTTTCGAAAAATAAATTTTGTTATTAATTGATTATAACTTAAGTAAAAGTATTAATTCGAACGCGAAAATACTAAGTTCGTTAATTTAGCGAAAAAGTTACGAAATGCCACTTTCGTTATAACCGTAACGGTTATTGTACCTGTTATACCGGGTAAGGATAATAAGAAATTTAGGTTAAAAAGATACGAGGAATATAAAAAAAGATATTATAATAATTATGCCGATATGTTTTTTAAGGAAAAAGCTGTTAAGTTACCGGAATAATTATTATATAAGTATATAATATATTTATTTAAAGGAAAAAAACCTTCTTAGGGCCTTTTTTACTTACTTTTTAAAAAAAACTTAAAGCTTTTAAAAAGTTTTTAAAGGTTACGGAAAAAAAAGAATAGATTAAATGTAATAACAGCCCAGCCGGAGCTCCTATATTATTTGCTTCTAAAAAGGAAGGCGCGCTATGTTTTTGTATCGATTATAAAGGACTTAATCGGATAATTTACAAAAACCGTATACCGTTATTTTTGATATAAAAAATCCTAGATCGTTTAGCAGGTGCTTATATATATACGAAGTTGAATTTAAAAGATGCGTACCGTCGAATACGTATTAAAAAGGGCGATAAATAAAAATTTATTTTCAAAATAAGATATAATTATTTCGAATATTTAATAATGCTATTTAAACTTTTTAACGCTTTAATTACGTTTTAAACGTATATTAATCGAACTTTAACGGGTTTAATAGACCATATTTATATCGTTTACCTCGACGATATACTAATATACAGTAAAAACCTAACAAAGTACGAATAATATGTTCGTAAAATATTCGAAAAATTAAAAAAGTAAAAGTTTTACGTAAATATAAATAAGTATAAATTTTATATAACGTACTAGACCATTAAACGGTCCAAACCAGTGAGCGGACCGTTTCTTAGCACTTCGTAACAACAAATCCAAATAATATAACTATAACATACTAAATCAATTTAAATTAATCGGATTTTTTTTCGCTAGACGTATTTATAACTTCTTTACAAGTACGCGCATTATATCCGGGCTTGTCGCAAACGTTATACTTCCATTCCTTGGTTTCAACCTTTTTACGACAATTACCTTCAGCCGTTATTGGCTGCATTTTTCTACTACCCCCTTTTTTTTCGGCTAGAAAAGCTTGTCCCTTTTGTGTAATAAGTAATTTTTTTTTTAAAAAACGTTTATTTTTAATTTTTTAACGTTTACTTAAAACGTAATTCGTTTTGCGTAATTAGACGTTTTTTTTCCGAAAAAAAGCGATTTCGTATAAAAGTAACAAGTTATTTTTTGTTAAAAAATTAGCCGATTCGACGATCCTTGTTAGCAAGCTGCCCTAATAAATTTTAATTTTTTTTTTTGTAAAAAACGTCCTTATTTTATTACTTTATAAATATTTTTAAAGGTCTTTGCCGGCAGGAAACGAATGGAACCGGCGGAGGTTAGCAAGGAAACAATCGGCGTAAGTATAATTAAAGAAATTTCGAGCTCAGAAAAAACGTTATTAAAATCGAATAAAACAAAATTAACTTTCGCAAATTTAAATTTGATATTATCGAACGTTATAGCAATTTTAAACGCGTTATAAAAGCCGGCAAGAAAATCTTTTTTAATAATATAAATATAATGGCGTTATATTAAGTCTTTAATATACAGCAAATAAACGCGTTTTAAAATAAAAAAATAAGATACGTTAAAAGATTAAAGCCGAGACGAAAAATGCGCAAATATGCAAAACGTAATAATATCGTAATTAGCGCAATATTTTTCGAATTTTATCGAATAATAACTTTCGTAGCCGTTAAGGATAAGGAAACGTTTCGAACTTTTCGTACGCGTCCGAATATATTTATCAAAATGTTAAATTTATTTTAAACTTAATTTATTTATTATCCAATTATTATTACTTAATGTAACTTTTTAATCGGTTGCTGGTAATAAATTATTATAATACCAGGATCTAAAATGATTTTTTCCCGTTATGATAATAAATGGCGGTATAACTTAATTTTAAAAATTAACAGTTTAAATAATTATAACCTATTTTTTATTTTTTTATTACGTTTATCTAAATTTTTTACGTTTTTCGGCATTAATAATTACTATATCCGTTATTATAAAAAACTTTATTAAAAATCCAGTCTCGTCGAAGTTATAAATATCCTCTTTTATAATACCGTATTTTACGATAGTAACCCGAATAAGTTCGAACCATTTACGAAATGTTTCTGGATTTTCGGATAGGATTTGTTAATAATTAATCTTCCGATTTAAACGCGTTTAAAGTTTTTTTTACCGTCTAACAAATTTCGACGTTTAGTTAACTTTAACGCGTTTTATAACGCGTTAAGTAAGCAATAAATTCGCTATATTTTTAACATACTAAAACCGAATAAAAAACGCTTACGTATCTAGATTAAGAATTTAATCGATAATCGATTTTTTTTCGGTTACCGTTAATTTTTATAAGGAAAGGATAATATCGGTTCGGGCGTATTTACCGTAATATCGGGCCTTTAAGATCGTTAAAGCAACTTTATATATAAAACTAAATTTCGCATAATTAAGTTTCGAATTTCGTTTTTTAGCTTAAATAGTTAGGTTTATTCTCCCTTGTTTAATAAATCGTTCCAGATTGTTGGTATTAAAAAATGGATAATTAAAGATAAGTAATTGAAATGTTGGCAAAATTGGTCCGCTTACTAGTTTAGACCGTTTAATAGTATAGCACGTTATCTTTAATTTCTTTTTTTAAATTTTAAATTTTCCCGAATAATATTAAAATAAAAAAAGGTTATATTAAGGTTATTAAAATCTGGCAGTTATTAAAAAATATTTATAATATTTAAGTTTTTTTAAGTTTTATAAGATTCTATTAAAAATTTATTAAAAATTATGTAAAATTATTTATATTATTAATAAATCGATTTTATAAAGATGTTAAAGGCTTTATATAATTATCTTTCCGAAAAAAGATAACGTTTAAAATATTCCAAGTAGTTTTTGTAGTAGGGAGAATATTTTAATATTTTAACTTATTGTTATTTATTCGTATCGAAATAAATACGTTCGAGAAGGTTATTAAAGTAACGGGTTATTATTAATTTTACGTAACCGATTGGCGTAAAATAAATTAATTATTTTATAACTTAATAATAAATCGAAAACGAAATTATATCCGTATTTTTTAAAATCTTAAAAGGTTTTATTTATTATAAATCTAAACAAATAATTAATATTTACGTTATAAAACCTTTTTTACGAAAAAAAACTTTATCGTTAATTTTAAAATCGGTTAAATAACGTTTTTTGTTAACTTATATCTTTTAACGTTTTTACGTTTTTAACGCGGCTTTTTTCGTAAATATTTAAACGTTTTTAATTTATTTAACGATTATTAATATCCGTTAAATTAAATTAATTTTTGCCTTTATTTTATTTAAATCCAGCAAAAATAAATTTCAAATATCTGTATTTAATATTACTTTTAACAAAATTATATTAATTAATAAATATTATAATAAATTATACGCAAAATTTAATACCGGTATATATATATTTTAATTATTTTGGTATTTATTAATATAAAAACGTAACCGTTAATTTAATTTTTAATTTATAAATTTAATAATTTTTTAAGTTTACGGATATAAAACGTTTCCGTAACGATATTTTATATCGATAAATTCGTTTAATTTAACCAAAAATTAAAAAATAAATTATTTTATATTATCGTTAATTTAAATAGCAAGTATTTTTTTAAAAAAAAAAGATATAAATATCGATAATATCGATTAATTAAAGTTTTAACGGTATTAATTTTTTTACCTGATAAAATTGTTATAATTTTGTGAAATTTATCGATAAACGCTTATATATAATTATAACCATAACGGTTTTTTGGCATATCTTTTCCGTCGACGATAATGTAATTCTAAATATTATTCGGAATAAAAAAAATTAAAAAAATTCTGGAATTTTATTTTAAAGTATTTTATTTCGATAATAATCGTAATAATTCCGGATATATTATTAGATATTTTACTTAAATCGGGGCCAAATATATTCTCGTATTAATATTTTAATTACTTTATTTTAACCAAAATATGCAAATATTTTAAATACGTAAATTTTACGGATAAATACGATACGAAAAAAAATATAACCGTTAATTATTTTTTCGTGTACTATTAATTTATTATTTTTTTTATTTAAATTTTATATTTCGTTTTTGTAACGGATAAAATCGATTAAATTAATATTTTACGAAATATTTTCGATTTGTACTTTAATCAGTATTTCGTTAATAATAATAATAATAAAATTTAATCGTTTTAACGAAATTAAAATTAAATTTTTTTTTATTTTTTTTATGTTTTAACCGTAAATAAATTTACCGTTTTTGGTAATAAAGTATTTACGATAATATTTTATTTATTAGGTTGATATTAAAAAATAATATTAAAATTTTAAAAAAATCGGCTTATTGGATTTAACGCGTAAAAAAACGCGTTTATTTATAAAATATAATAAAGCTTAATAATTAACAATAACAAAAAAATTTTTTTTTTAAAATTTAAGATAATAATATTTAAAAATTTAAATTATAACGAATAACTTTCGGTTTTAAATAAAATACGCCCTTTTTGTTAAAATTATAATTTTCGAAAAATATTTTACGGGGTTTTATTTATTATTTTATTATTATTACTAAATAACATTTTTAATTACGTTACAGGATACGTTTATTTTTATTTTGGTCGATCGGTTAGGTTAAAAAAAAGCAAAAATTAAAGTTTTATAAATGAACCGTTTTATTTTTTCGAAAACTTATTATTATTTAGGTTTTATTATAAACGGAATATCTTTTTTTAATAAACGGTTTAACGGTTTAATTATACCGCTTTTATAGTAATAAAATATTTGTACGTAATTATAAAATTTTGTAAATAAACGGATTACGGTATAATTATTAAAATTTTCGACATTTATTTTTAAATTATTTTAATTTTAATTAAATTAATAAAAATATTTATACCTATTTTTATCATAATACCGAAATAATTTACTTTTTTAACGTTAAACCGGAACTTTTTAATATTTTTTTAAAAATTAACTTTATATAATCGGTAAATAACTTTTTTATAATATTCTTAATATTTTTTCTTAAAACCGGAATAAATTAATACGTCGTCGGCGTAAACGTTTACGTAATAATCGAAAAATTTATATAATTAAGTAATAATAAATAATTATTACCAAATAAAATTTATTTTAAATTTATATAAAAATATTTTTTATTAAAACGTGTTTTAACGGATTTTAAATATTATTAAATATTTCGATTTAATAACGATACGAAATTTATAAAACGTTTAACGGTTTAATAATTAAATATAATACCGTTAAATAAAAGGGTTAAAATAAAGCGATTTTTTAAATATTAATTTTTTTAATAATAATCGATATAAAATCGACGTTTTAATAAATAAAGTTTTAGGGCAAACAAAATTAAAGCGGCGTTTTTTTACAGATATAATTCGATAAAGTTTATTTTTAATAATTTATTTATTATTTTTTTTTAACGGAAAGTATTAAACAAACGTCCGGTAAATAAAAAGTTTAAAGGCGGGTATCGGCCGGTCAAGTTCTAAAATCACGTTATGGCTAGGTCGGAAATTTGGAAAAATGTTAATTTTTTTTTCGAAAAAAATCTTTTTACATAAGCGAAAAGTTTTAATAAAAGTTTCCGGATTTATTTTACGTATTCCGGATCTTTATTTTCGAAAAAAGGAATTCTTTAACCGTTATATATTTTCTATTTTTATAAAACGGTTAACGTTATAACGTTCGATTTTTTATTTTTAAAAGGAATAACTTTTTAAAATAACGGAAATTTATTTTATTATTCCGTACAAAAATTAGGTTTTAATTTATTTGTTAACAAGGTAATAATTATATTATCTTTAACGATTTTTATCGTAAAAATGGTTAACTTAATATCGTATATAATCGGCTTAATATCGTATATATCCGATATATTTTTTTTTAATATATCTAACGAAATAATAGATATAAATACGGATATTAATGTAAAATTATTTTCGGGTTTTCTTATAAACGTCGAAGGATTTAATATTACTTATCGGCTTTTTCCATAACGCGATTACGTCGGTTAACGTCTTCCTAAACCTTAGAGTCGACGTACCTATCTAGCAGGTATCGGGTTAGAAATTTAATTGCTAATAAAAATTTGGCTAAAGTTAAAAGGTTGTCGGACCAGATAATATTTTTATTTTTATAATCTAATAATAAATTATATTTTTTTTATCTAATTAAAACCGATAGAAATATTATATTTAATATTTATAATTTGAAAAATTTAATCGGAAAAACGATATCTATTAATTTCGAATATTATAATTATTCAAGTTTTTACTTGGCCGGCAAGTTACTTCCGGTAATTTTATAATTAAAAAAAACTTTTTAACCGGATAATATAAATTTATAATTACTTTTTTATTTATTTAACGAAAAAAAGGTTAACAAAAAGTTGGGTTTGTACTCCGGTATTACAAAAAACAGTAATACGTAAATTAATCCTATTTATTTAAATTTACGTAATTTTAATAAAAGCTTTATATTTTTTAAAGTTATTTATTTCCGTTATTATTAATTTAAAGAAAATTATCGAAAAAGCTTTCGATAATTTTATTCTTTTTCTAATTCGTCGGAACTAAACGAATTATTTATTATCTTTATCGTAATAACCTTTTTTTTGTTAAAATAATCGTTAACTTTATATTCCGTTTTATCATAATTAAAGCACGTACCAACCTTTTAATAAACTTTCTTTTCGGCTTTTAACAAAGGTTTACCGGTATTACTTAAAATCTTTAATTTGCCGGAATTATCATTCGAACGGGGTTTTTTATTTTTATCTTTCGGTTTATTATTATCCGGGTCGTATAATTAAGGTTTACGCTTTTATTAACGTTTCTTATAAATAAACTAATTATTATAAACAACTATAACGACGTAATTATAAAGTTTTTTATAAATAACGTTAGGATTATAACTATCCTTAAAAAGGCGTAGGTTAAAATTAAAAAAAAAATTTTTTTATAAAACTTATTTTTATTCGTCTTCGGCGATTTTAACTTTTTAAACGAAAACGTTAAACTTAAAAATAAAATCGTAAATATCTTAATTTTTACCAAACGTAAAGGCAAAAATACGAAAGGTTTTTTTAGTAACGGAAATTTAATTCGGATTATAATACGATAATTTTAATATTTAGATTATTTCGGTTATATAAAAAAAAGGTTATATAATCGATCGGTAATAAATTTTAATTACTTATTCGCCCTTTTCTTTTAAAAGGTTTATTAAATAAATTATACAAATTTTTTGATTCCGGAAAATCGGTTCGTTTATTTCGAACTTATTTATGACCTTACGGACTTAAATATTAAATTTGGTTTTATTATTATTAAATTTGGCTAGGTCGTTAACGTAAGCTCTTTTTTTTCGGTTATAATTAAAATTTGCGTTATTATTTTTTACGAACTTGCGGAAAACGGGTTATGTTGCCATATTAATAAGGCGAAACGTATTAATATTACCGAAAGTATTATTAATTATATTATTTTGGCAAAAACGGTTAATATTATCGGAAAAAATAAAAGAATAATAACTTTATTTGGCTTAAAAACGAACAACTTCGTTACGGAATTTTTAAAGTTTTCCCTAAACATTTTAATTATCGTTAACCATCTTATTAATTAGTTATCTATCGGGATCGGTTTTTAAATGGTTATAATTTTGGTTTTGATTTAATAAATTTTTTATTTTTACGAATTCAGTTTCGTTTTGTGGTACGTCGTTTTCTGCCGTTTTTTTAAGGTACTTATCGTTTTCTATATTTTAGTTTAGGTCTTAAAAAAGCATTTTATTTTCTGTATTTTTAATTTTACCTTTAATTAATTTAAATCGCTTTAAACGTTAACTAATTAATAAGTAATCTTTCTTAACAGATATTTAGTTTTAATGCTGGTTAATCTGGGTCTTAGTTTTGGGTTTAATTTAAAACGAGTTATTTTTCGTCGTTACGTATCGACGTAAAAATATAATACCTTATTTATTAATCGTTAGGTTAGCGAGGAAGGGAATAAGCTTAAAATAGTATTACGGTCAGCGAAATATAACATGGTAGCTAGTTTATTGGCGTTATAAACGAAGATTTTAAGCTGAAAAAAAGAAGAAAAAAAAGGCAGAATTGTAAAATACGTGAAAATTTACAAATATCCCCACTCTCTGTATGGCAGGTGGCTAGTTCATGTGGCAGCTGTCAGCCCCATGTAACGGTTACCAGCCTCACGGTTTTATCCTAGTGGCTGCCGTTATAAAGAGGAAGGGCAAATTTTAAACTAATTATCTATATACCCGTATTATTCCTCTCACTCTAATCTCAACACATTTAACAAAGTTATAAATATCCTTTTTTACGATACCGTATTTCACGATAATAATCGGAATAAGTTGGAATTATTTACGAAATATGTTTAAATTTTCGGATAAAATCCGTTAATAATTGATTTTCCGATTTAAATACGTTTAAAACTTTTTTGCCGTTTAAGAAATTTCGACGCCTAATTAATTTTAATATATTTTGAACGTATTAAAGCAATAATAAATTCATTTCATTTTTAAAATATTAAAGCCGGATAAAAAACGTTTATATATCTAGGTTAAGAACTTAATTAATAATTAATTTTCTTTTTTCCGGTCGCCGTTTATTTTTTCAAAAGAAAAATAATATCAATTCGTGCGTATTTACCGTAATATTAGATCTTTAAAGTGGCTAAAGTAATATTATATATAAAATTAAGTTTTATATAATTAAGTTCAGGATTTCGTTTTTTAGCTTAAATAATTAAAAAAAAATTATTTAATAAGTGGTCCATATTATTAGTATTAATAAATAGGCAATTAAAAATAAGTAATTAAAATATTTGCAAACTTTATCCGCTTATTAGTTTGAACCGTTTAATAATGTAGCACGTTATAAAAAACTTTATTAAAAAATCGAAAAATTTTAAATATTTTTTATAATACAGAATTTTATAATTATAATTTAATAAATTTTTATTATTTACGAAGTATTATAAAGTTTTTATATAATAATTTTTATTAATAAATCTTTCGATTTAAATATATTTAAGTTTTATTTTATCGTATAATAAAATTTCGCGTTTAATTAATTTTAATATAACAAAGGCAAAGAAATATATACGCTTATTTAAAGTTAAAGTTTAATTAATAATTAATTCTTTTTAAATTAAAGTTATTATTAATTCGAATATTTTAACCGTAGTTTTTATTATTTAAGTAAGTTCGAAAATTATATATATAAAATATAAGTTTTTAAAAACTAACTTTTAAATTTCTTCTTTTAACTTAAATAGCTAGGTTTATCTTAGCTTTTTTTTATAAAACGCCTTGTATTATTAACATTTTAAAAACTTATAGTTAAAGTTAAAACATTAAAAAGTTAAAAAAGATTAACTCGTCCGATAGTTTAATTTGTTTAGTAGTATAGTACGTTATATATAGAGACATTTATCGCGTTATTAATTGTTTATATATATTTAGTTAACTAGTTATAAACCTGCGATATCGGTGATTTTGTATGGGAAATGGCGGCGCGTTGCCGGCGTAGAGCGTTAATGGAGGGGCCAACTAATTCATATAACTATGCAAAATGACTATATGCGGGGTCTTTCGAGAATTCCTGTGACTCTGACAACAAAGCTTCTTAGCACGATATGGCTTGGTTATGTGAGCCTTACCTCGCGACTCCCTATGAAGCTTCTAATAATGACCCAGCCGCCATCCCGTGCTTTGCTTCTAACTCCTCGGGCACCTTTTAGTTGGTCTCGCCGGGTAATGGCGCGTTGCCATTATGTAAAGTGATCCGTTCGCTCTGAAGGGCTCTATATCGTTGTTGTCACTTCGTGAAGTAATGATGGTAATTCGGCATACCTCTCGTCCAGCCTTTTGCAACCATAAGCACCTCAAATTGATGGAGGAAAACAAAATTTGTTGACAAGCTCCGTCGAAATGCTCCGTAAAATTTTGTGCTGGATTTTTAAAATGCAGATCACACCACTGCTGTAGCTTATTAATACGTACCTAATTAATACTCTACCCGGCTACCTGAACACCTTCAGACCCGGCATAACCGACCGTTCTGCGTCAAGACACCATCTACCTCCTGACTCCTCACCTCCCACCCCTCGCTCCCAACACCCGTCGTGGCGTAAAAGACATCCCTCGGATCCCACCGCCGCTTGATCCTCAGCAACCTCGCGTACTGGTCGCCGTAGAACTCCGTCTGCCAGTTCCCCTCCATGGGATGCGCCTCGTTGAGGTAGGCGCCGCCGCCCTCGCTCGCGGGCGCGACCTCGCGCCAGGGGCCCATGACGTCCTCGTCGAGCCGGCGCGAGAGCTCGCGCAGCTCCTCGGGGCTCGCGCCCGCGGGGGGCGTGACCTCGGAGATGAGGTAGGCGGCGGCGGCGCGCCAGGCCGAGCTGACGGCGTTGTCGGCTCGCGCGCGGTTGCGCGGCGCCTGGTGGTAGCCGATGACGTTGCGGCCGCTCTCGAGGTGCGTGCGCAGCACGGCGAGCGTCCTGTTGAACTTCTCCGGGTTTTCGAAGTTCGCGCGCGGGATCAGCCGGTTCGCCGGCATTATGTACGTGCCCACGGGGCCCTGCGTCCAGGAGTCGAGGAACGCCGGGTAGAAGGCCGGGTAGTGCCGCGTCTTGGGCGTCACGGGGATGCCGAGCGAGGAGAATCGGTCGAAGAGCGGCTTCGTTAGAGCCTCGAAGGAGGCGATGGTGTGGTTTGGCGCGAAGAATGGTACCATTTCAAAGCGGTACGAGCCGTTACTTGGCGTTATGTAGAAGTAGCCGTACGTGTGCGCGTCGGTAAAGGGAATGAAGCGTTCGAAGTATGCGCGTAGACCCTCGAAGAAGGTGTCGGTGCTGATATTGCTCGATGTGCCGAATGAAAAGAACGAGATTGTTACGGGGAGCTTAGGCTGCACTCTAACGATGGTAGACGTTACGACGCCGAACGTGCCCCCGCCCCCGCCGCATAGTGCCCAGTACAGGTCGCTGTGACTTGTTGGCGAGGCCGTGAGGAATCGACCGTCTGCCGTGACGACCTCGAGGGCCATGATGTGGTCGGATGCCATGCCATATAAGCCACTAAGCGGGGTGTGTCCGCCGCCCTGTAAATAACCGCCACCGAACCCGACACTCTGTGATGGCCGGTGAGCAGCAGACTCGACCGCTGCGGGCATTTTGGGATCACTCACCTCGGCAACGCCCCCAAGTACAGATACGTCGTGGTCGTGTGCAAATTTATAGGCCTCTTTTACAGTCACGCTCGGACCAACTTTTATGGCCTTGCCCGAATATCCCGGGCCGGAATAGTCGGGCAAGAACTTAATCTCGTTCAAGTTATTTAGCCAGATGCTCAGCGCACCGGCGCCGCTCGACTTCCCGAGGAAGCAATGACCCGTGTTTTTGATGACGAGACGCAAGTTCGCATTGCGGGCGAAGTTGATGGCGAGTTGGATCTGGGCGACGCTGCTGACGTTGACCGCGGCGACCGGATACGCGCCGAGCGTACAAGTCTCGTTCTCAGCCCCTTTATTGACTCCCGGGAGGCAAGTCCGACCTTGCCAGATAGGCCACATTACCGAAGTCGGATCGTCTTCACTACACGTGATATTTAGTGAATATCCTATTAGGGTTATGGGCGAAGACATACTGTATATAAGCATCACCCCAGTTCGCGGTGATTGCTTCGCATTTCGCCGCATCGTAAACCCCCCAGTTAGAATAGCACGGCGCTGCCAGCGGTGTGGTCGGTATCAAGGCATTGCCGAGTAGCTTATTGAAGATTTTCCATTTCCTCTCCGAAGGCCAGTCTTCATCCCCAGGGAAGACTCTGCACTTGCTAGGCCTAGATGAAGGGTGGTTACCCGCGCTGACGACGCTGTCAAAATCAAACAAATCAGCGTATTCTGTAGCGTCCGGATCATCGCGGATGCGCTCAAGCGCTTGATCGGTAAGCTGCTTCGTCTCGTACTCGAAATAGGGGGTGCCTGCGAGCGACTCCGAGGCGACTTTGGCCGCAATCGGTTCGGCAGCTACTCCATCAGATGCGCTGGCACGAGTTACAAAAGCAAGTCGAACCACTGCACAAGGCAGGCTGCGCAGGAGGAACTCTGCCAAGCGCATTTTCGCATCTGGTGCCACCTCCGCACAAGTTTCTCCAACCCAGATCTGGGGGGAGACACGCTATATGAGTTCCTCAGGCATTACCACCTTGTCCACACCGAGACGCCGTGCCAAATGTAACCCCCGCATGCGACCCAACTACCGCTGTCAGCATATATTCAGCCGAAGGATGTATCTGGCCAGTCAGCGCCTCATCATGCGGCCAAGTCCCCTCTTAGACTGTCATGCCACCTTGTCATACACACCTATCCTTAACTCCGCTATAGCTTTGGGGCATTCCAGACTAGGTACTGGCGAATCAGAGTCAAGCGTGCTAATTCTGGACGCGATAGACAATTGGTACTCATGCATGCGCGCAGGGAGGTCTTGATGCTACGGTAGCCCCTGTGTCTCCCAGATGCCCAAAGCGAGTCAAGAGACACCGAGCCTATACAACGCCGTGCTATGTGATATCCTATCCGAGGCTCGTGCAGTCGACTCGCAAAATCACAGGAGAAATACACTTATCTGTAGAAGCCCTGCTTTAAACGTGTTTATAGGTGGTTATTACATCAGCGCCCTGGAGCTGGAGCTTAAACATAGGTTCCTCACTTGAAGGTTCCCTAAAAACACTTGCAAGCTTCAATTGGCAAAAATGGCCCCCTAGAAAATTCTCATCCAGACGTAGTTTATAGGGATGTCTTCCGGAACAGTCTCCGCCTGGTAGATAGAATTTCGAGCACGCACGGGACCTCGGTAGCACCGTCCTCGCAATGAGATCTTCCCGAGATTCCGGTTAATCGGACGGACACCACAAGGGACCAGCCAGCCAACCATACATCTTGCTCGCTTGCTCGTCCCTTTAATCATCGTCATCATCCAAATCACCCATAAACTGAAACTGCCTCTTCTCGCCCCCCACCGGCGAACTAGCACTTGGTGGTGCGCCACCGACGCTCGATCTCCGCCAGGCCTCGGCCTCCTCGGCAGCCTCCCTCTCGCGGGCGGCCTGAGCGGCGGCCCGCTGGCGCAGCTGCTCCTCGTGGCGGATGCGGCGCTCGCGGTCCTCCTCGTCCGCGCGACGGCTGCGCTCCTCCTCCTCCTCGGCCTTCCGGCGCCGCGCCTGTTCGGCCTCCTCCTCCGGATCGTAGCCCTCCGGATCGATGCCGCGCTCCGCTAGGAACGCGAGCGCCGCCAGCGACCCCTGCCGCACCTTGTCCTCGCCTGGCCACGGCGCGAACTCGGTCTGCGCGTGCGGGTTCAGGTGCGCGCTGAGGTGCTCCGGCAGAGTGGTGCTGGTGGTTACGCTGGTACCGAACGAGGCTACTGTTTGCTGAGAGTGCTGCGCTTGTGACGCTGGGGGCGCGGAGCCGGGCTGGTCCGCGGGTGGTTGTGATGGTGGCTGCGACGTCGCCCCGTTCTGTAGTCCGTTCGGCGTCGCGCCACCGCCGACCGGTGTCGCTGCTCCTGGACCGCCGGGCGTGGTGGCAGCGGTCTCCGTCCCTCCCGCGTCAAGGTTCCCCTGCGGCTCGCCATGGGCTGGGAGGCCGTTGATGGCTCCCACGGGCGGTATGGTGGTGGGGCTGATCATGCGGGCGTAGCTGAGCAGCTCGTCGTAGTTGATGGCGTAGTGGGATCCCTCGGGGAAGACGGTGGCCGGCGCGTTCACGAGCTCCTTGCGCGTGTTGGCGAGGAGCCGCAGCGTGTCCTTGATCTGGGCGTCGAGGCTCGCGCTGGCGGCTCGGAGCTCCTGCAGGCGGCGGTAGTTCGACTGGTGTGTCTGCACTGTATCCCGAGTCAACCGGTATTCCAGCAGTGCATTGGGTGACAAGAAGCCATAGACGTACGTTCTTCCAGGCCTTTGCCCAGCTCCGCATCCGCCGCTACGAAATCATGGGCCGAGTGTGTGGATGGGTTGTATTTGGCAATAGAGTCCACCAAGGTGCCTAGAGCCTTCTCGACTCGATCAAAGCGGATATCCAGCTGCTTATCCATTTTTTCTTCTCACTTCAGCCGGCCTTGCCGCTGCGATGTAGTTGCCGTGGTGAAGATGGCCTCGAAACCGGGGATTCTCGATTGAAAGAATGGGAAGCTGCAGCTCGGGAACGAAACCCTGGGAGCTGCTGATTGAACGTGGACCGAAGTGGAACCCTGTGGAGTCATTCAAGCTTCTAGCCAAAGCCCCCAGAGCTGTGGCTGAGTGTGGCTTTGGATCTGTCTGTGGCTTTGGATCTTACTGTGGCTTCATATCTTTCTGTGGCTGAACAGCCAAGCCAAGCCTCCAACCAGCTCCTACCGATTTCAAAGGGGAAACCGAATGTTGCGCAACTTTGAAGCCAAAAAAAGACCGTCGTCATAAATCCCGAAGCAACGCAATTGAACCTTGACGCTCGCTCGCCGCAAACCACAACCCAAGGCAAGATGGCGCTCGCTAACGTACGTCTCCATTCAGCTACAGCCCGCTTTGTACTCTGCTTTGAAGCTACTTAGCTAACCCGTCTTTTGGGCGCAGGATCCCATGAAGAGGATTCCCTATCCTACCTACAAGAGCCCCTACGGACCTAAGTAAGTTGGGACGAACCGCTTACCTTCGAATTCGAAAGGGGATTAGGATTGGGAAGAGGAGAAAGCTGTACCAGGACTGGCCGTGTCTTCGAACCGCGTAGAAGACGCACGCGGGGCGAGAAGAGATGGAAGATAACGTCGCACGGGAACGGCACAATATACGCAACAGCGAGAGCCAACCGGGCTAACCTCCGCAAAACAGGTACCACTACCAACCTCACGTTGCCGGACTCGGCCCCAAACAACTCAGCACGCTGTAAGGACCCCCGCCATTTATCCCTGCCCGCGGGACAGGCTGGTTAGCTTGCTACCGGGACGAGGAACCATCCCATCCTACGATTGCGGGCCCTGGCTAACCGAAATACCCCTAAATAGCGGCATGAAGGCGGCGGCCTTCGGAGGCGTGGCCTTCTTCACCGTCGTGTACTACGCGTCGGGCATCCCGCGGGTGCAACGCGACATCCTGCAGAAGCTGCCCGTCATCGGGAAAAACTTCGTACACGAGACCCCGGCCTCTGACAACGTGAGCCTTTCTTTCCTCTTCCATCCTAACCCTAGGTGGTCTATCTCGTGACGGTGTGGATTGACGTTACTGTGTTGACTGACGTTACGTGTAGCCCTTCTAGGGTGGATCGGCGGTAGGTGGCGGCAGGCATGGGATGGGAATGGGAAGAGCTACGATAGATGGTGGTGACGTAGATGGTGTAGAGGAAAAGGAAA
Organism: Monosporascus sp. CRB-9-2; assembly: GCA_004155915.1. Lineage (NCBI taxonomy): Eukaryota > Fungi > Ascomycota > Sordariomycetes > Xylariales > Monosporascus > Monosporascus sp. CRB-9-2. The sequence continues at coordinate 326,305 of QJOA01000003.1, forward strand.
CCCACTGCAAAGCAAAGACAGCGTGCATGCGAGGGGGACACCTTTGTACAAAATCCCGAACGAATAGATCTCTTTTGATTACACTCCTCCGTACCAATTCTGTAACGGCCGACTGGTGACGTTTTCCGGTAGTGTGCTTCTTTTTATGGAGTATTCATCATCCCCATGCCCACTGACACTCGACACGGCCCCCAATATCTATGTTCTATGCCTTTATGCATGCTAGTTGATGATTGGTAATGATACACATGATGATAAGTTACGCCTAGAGCGCCACGTGACATGCTTTTCCCGTTTCCATTTCCGTTTTCGTTTTGTTTACTTCGACTTCTTCTCCGCCATCCCGTTCCTCATCTCCCCCTTGATCCTCGTAACCGTGCCGGCACCGCCGTACACGAGGCCCGTGTACACCATGGCGACGCTGGCGCCGGCGTTCAGCACCCTCAGCGCCTGCTGCCCGTTCGTGATGCCGCCCGTGGCCCAGATGACCTTCGGCTCGTTAGGGGCGGGGTTCGTCGGGCCGTCGGCCGGGCTCGGATTGGCCACCGTTTTGGACGTGGGGCTGGTGTCCTCGACCGCGCCCGTGAGCGTGCCCTCGATGGCCGCGAGGCTCGTGTCGACCGCCTCGTCGTCCACCAGCTTGGAGGCCGGGGTGCTGGGGGTCGTCTCCGTCTGCTGCAGCGTCCGCGAGTCCAGAAGCTTCCTGTACCGCCTCACGAGGCCCTCGGTGCGGTCGAACATCATGGGGCCCGAGTAGCCGCCCGTCTCGGCGAGCGCCGTCTGCTCCCGCCGCGTAAGCTTAATACCCGCCGGGATAACGCCTGTGCGCCGCTTCGTCGTGTTGCCCACGATGACGCCGTCGACGCCGCTCGCCCAGACCGCCTGCACGATGCCCTCGAGCTGGGAGTCCTCGTCCTCGTCTGGGGACACCTTGACCATGACCTTCGGCTTGGTCCTGCGGTCCGTCCGGCGCGCTTCCTCGACCACCGCCCCCAGGATCCGCGTCAGCGGCTCCGTGGCCTGCAGGTCCCGCAGCCCCGGCGTGTTGGGGCTGCTGACGTTGACCACCAGCACGTCGGCGTACCGCGCCAGCCGCCGCACGCAGTACACGTAGTCGCGCTGGACGGCGGCCACGTTGCGCTCGTCCGTGTCCTTGTTCTTAGCAATCTGCACCGCGAGGAGACGCCCCGGCAAGAGGCTTCCGGGGGGGACGCCGGCGCCACCGTCCAGCACGCTCTCTTCGTCGAGCCCGACCTGCTTCGCGAACCGACGTACCCTGTCCCGCAGCCGCCGCGCCATATCATCCGCACCGTGAGAATTGAGCCCGTACCGGTTGACGAGCCCATCGAGGGAAGGTACGCGGAACATGCGAGGCTTCGGGTTGCCCTCCTGCGCCAGGGGTGTGCAGCCGCCGACCTCGACGACGGCGGCGCCGAGTGCGAACAAGGGGTCGGGAATCTCGGCGTGCTTGTCAAGCCCTGCGGATATGCCGATCGGGTTCGCCAGCTGGGTGCCGAAGACGGAGACGGAGATGTCAGGGCCCCCGGACGAGGAGAAGCCGCCGGCCCGCTCGCGTGGGTGCAGGTTGACCTCGTACAGCCCCTTCATGGACGAGACGGCAGCGTTGTGGGCGTCCTCGGCGTCAGGGAAGACGGTGCGGAGGAGCGGCGGGACGACGTAGCGATGCACGAAGGCGCGGGTGTCGGTGGCGTAGAAGTAGATGAGGCAGCCGGACGCGGTGAGGGAGGTCGCGAAGAGGAGCATCTTCGCTCGGGATACGGGATGTGACGCCGTCCTCGCCGAGCTCGAGGCATGGCGGGCGCCGGTTCTCGGCAGGTATCGTGTTATGCGTGCAGGTGCCGCTGCTGTTCTAGAGGTAATGAATGGACTGCTCGGCGCCGTCATCAGGCGACGAGCAATTCTTTGTGTAGGTGCCATTGTGCAGGCAAGGTAATGGGCATGCCAGCCCTCAATTGCGCGGAGAGTGTAAGTGGGAGGGAGAGTTGTGAAGTTGAGGGAAGCTCGTTGAAATGACGTTTGTCCTTGTTGCAGGGTCCATTTCCCCATACAAAACGAAGTCCCCGGCTGTTTTCTGATGCCGGCCGACAAACTGGAATGTCAGCTGACAGGCAAACAGCCCATTTACACGTTCGTATCTTGACCCATCACTCATACCTTGGGTCAATGACTGGATTCTTCTCTCTGCATTTCCATAGCATAATAAAAAATGCTCTGAAAAGGAGTGATTCCATCCAGAGCTTGAAAGACGGCTAGGAAAGATGGACTCGGTCTTTGCCTCCCTCGATGCGACTTTGATCCCCCAGATACTCCGATTTACGTTCTTGTACTGCGGCCTCCATTTCCTCTTACAGGAGCCTGGCACGCGAAATAGGGGGGACACCCGTACCACCACTGCCTCCCTGCCCGCGGTACTGTTCGCCGTCTCAGTGGCAATTACATTACTCGGCCGCGTATGGCTCTCACTCGTGACCCGATATGTCCCTGAACCTTACTTGGTGAGCAGATCTTTATTCCCGCTAGAAGGGACAATGACTAAGCGAGGCGCAGGATGAAGTCTTCCATGTCCCCCAGGCTCAAAGATACTGCCGGGGGGATTATTCCTGGGATGACAAGATAACGACGCCACCAGGACTGTAAGTTCTCGAGCGGTCTCGGTTTGAACTTCCCGGGCTGATCATGTATACAAGCTACGTCCTGAGCATCATATTCAATCGGCTCTCAGGGCTCAGCTGCTCGGTATATCACCTGCGCTTATTCAACGTCGAGGTGACCGCCTACGTGGCAGCAGCGGCTATTCTCTGCAGAACTTGGATCGAGCAGCCGGGGACAAGCGATAAGAGTCCCCGACGCATCTCAAAATACGCCGTCATGACTGGCTTCAACATTGCCCTGTTCCCAGTTATGGTCTTCTTCTCGGGCATGTACTACACGGATGTTATATCGACGTTCGTCGTGCTAGCCGCCTATCTTAACCAACTCAGGAGACTTGGGCGGGGCCATACGGAATCGTTTACGCAGTCGGCTCTGGTGGTTGTGTTGGGTGTACTTGCTCTATGCATGAGACAAACCAACATCTTCTGGGTCGTCGTCTTCATGGGCGGTATAGAAGTCGTTCATCGCCTCAAGTCCCTCAGGCCGCAGCCGGTGGAGACGCCATCATTTTTGACACTGACCGAACAGATCAAGTTCTACGCTTGGAGATATTCGCTGGGGGAAATCCATGATCCTCCATTAAACCAGGCAGACCCGATTGGTACGTCGTGGATGTGAGATATTGTTGTGATTCTCTAATCATGCTGACGGATCAGATCTTGTCCTCTGCGTTATAAGCATAGGTATCGCGGCTGTCTGCTGCCTGAGGACAATACTCCTCCGATCAGGTGGCCTTCCTCACCTCTTAGTATTATTCATATTCGTCGGCTTCGTTGCCGGCAATGGAGGCGTAGTTCTCGGTATGGTATCCCCTAGGTGTTGACTAAATGTACTCTAACCTCGAGACAGGAGACAAGTCGAACCACGTCGCAACGCTCCATCTAGCACAGCTATTATACATCTGGCCACTCTTCGCGTTCTTCTCCGCGCCCCTCTTCACCCCACAAGCACTAAACATAGCCACCTCAGCCTACCGGGCTCTACTGAGCCCGACAAACTCAAGCTCTCCAGGCCAGATTCCCGAGAGACGCCTCCACACCACCAATCAACAACCACCCAAACAGTCCCTAGCACTCACGACAGCCAACCGCCTGGGCTCCAACACCGCACTCCAAGCATGCGTAGTCGCCGCCGGCGCCCTCGCGGCCGCGGTAGCAATTGTTCGGTTCAACACCATCGTCCACCCCTTCACGCTCGCCGACAACCGGCACTACATGTTCTACGTGTTCCGGTACAGCATCCTGCGGGCACCGTGGGTCCGGTACGCGCTGGCGCCCGTGTACGTCGTCTGCGGGTGGCTGTGCTGGACGACGCTTCGGGGGTACGGCGGCTCACATCGGGCCCCGTCCGATACCTTCCCGTCGTCCGGAAGCGCCGCGACGTCGAGTAACCCCAGCCCTTCGGCGGTCGGCAAAGGGGAGAAGAAGAATACGGCGGTCCCGGCAACTAGCCAGGACGACGTGGCTGATTCCGCCGCCGCGCCCCCGCCGACGTCGACGGTCCTGATCCTCCTCCTCGCGACGGCGCTCTCGCTCATGACGGCGCCGCTGGTCGAGCCGCGGTACTTCATCCTGCCGTGGGTGTTCTGGCGTCTGCACGTGCCGGCATGGTCGCCGCCGCCGCTCTCCGTCCGGGGCGGCGGAACCTCGTCCTTGTCCTCGCAGTCCCTAGCACGTGGTGGCTCTGCGAGCGGCGTCGAACCCCGGTTGGTCCTGGAGCTGCTCTGGTTCGCGCTGATCAACGCGGGCACCATGTACGTGTTCCTCGCGAGACCGTTCTACTGGAGGGCGGCGGACGGGACGCTGCTGGATGGCGGAAGGGTGCAGCGGTTTATGTGGTAGACTAGTAGCCTAAATTAGTGTTGGTGGGTGCTTAGCTAGAAAGAGCCTTTCCTTCCTTAGTAGTGTACGATAGATATAGAGTTGCGGGGTCTCTCAAAGAGTTTTGAAGAGACATGTGTAACTTATAATGCTTTCTTCTGCACTTGATAGTCTATCTAGCATGCTTCGATTTGACTATGTATGCACCTCGCTATGTGTATGGCTGAACCAAAAACTTCACGTAAACACAGCGAATGAATGCACTTCCTTTTTGCTGTCCCATTTCCCCATCTTTCATCCCGTATAATGCATGGATAAACCGGAGGTGGGAGATATGTTCCCTAAAATGCAGCTCTCTTCCAATCCGCAAAACGCCATCTGCACCCCTGCGCCACAAGAACGCCGTACTGACTTATCTGCCGAATATTCAAACCCCTCCCATCTATCTATCGCAACAATCCGGCCTCGTTTTTCAAGCCCGGATCCACAAAACGACTTATGGGCGACTAGATAGATCCGGCCAACCCATCCATGCATATATCTGTCATCCATCTATCCAGCCATCCATCCCGACCTCACATCATAGACTCAACCGGTCTAGGCTCAGCCGGTCCTGGCTCCGCACCCTCCTCACGACACCGAGCTTGAAGAAGCGCTCCTCGCCGCCCGCCGTCCGGCCTCCGATGTACCACTTCTCGGCGCCGCGTACGTCGCGGAAGCCCTCGGAGCTGCTGTCGCTGCCGCGCCGCCTGCCGCCCGCCGCGGAGGAGGGCGATACCGGGATCTGGACCGCAGCGTGCGCTCGCGGGAGTGATGAAGATGAATGGGGGGAGGAGGAGGACGGGGTGGCGCCGGCGGCGGATGTGGATAGCGGACGGGTCCCTGAGGGGTTGCTATTGCTGGGGGACGAGGCGCCCGCCTGGTGGTGGGATGCGTGGCTGTGACTGTGGGAGGTGTGGTGTTTGTTCGGTTGTGAGGACGCCGAGAGCGAGGATGTGAGGCGTGGCCGGAGGGCGGCGAACAAGGAAGACAGGAAGTAAGGGCGCTGTGAGGAGGACATCTTGGGGGGGGCGGGTAGGTAGGGTATGGCTGTTCCGCTTCGGTGCCGTCGTAGAATCGGGGAGTCCTCTGTTTGTCTCGATTTGACTGTCCTTTGATGTCTAGCTTCGGATGATGCGTCGTCTGTAATGGTGTATCAGGGCAAAGCTGGCTGTTCGTTTTGTCTGTGACCGGGACGCCTTCTTCTCTCAACGAGAGCGAGAGATGGCCGTCTCGTTTGCGACGTCGATCTGCTGAGTTTGCGGGTCTGCGTATCGAACAGCGACCAGCGCCCTGATGTTCCCTTGTTTTCTTTTCGTCGTCTGTTGTCTAAAGTCACCTGCAGCTTAGCTAGCGGATGGAAGAATCCTGATATCGATACTCTTGCGATGTAGTGACTGAGTGATATGCAAAAGGTCTCGATTGACCAACCATAGATGGATGTACTGTAGGCCGTACAATGTGGTTTGCTCGTGCGGCAATATCTGACGTCGTACGCTACCGTAGATACTCTTGGGTAATATACAGTTCAGTTCAGATGGTGGTGGGATGATGGGTGGTGGTGGTGGTGGTGGTAACGGTGCTTGTAAGTACTTATTTCGTTCATATGCAAAGGCGAGTCATATCCCGTCACATTCACCGCTGTGGCCCGTCATCGGGCTGCCCCTCGGGTGCTCTCGGAACGGACCAATACCAGGTAGCCAGGTAGCCAGGGCCGCCAGGTAGCGTGCTGTAGCAGCGTGCATAGGTACTCAGTATAGCGGCCACGGGCACCCCGCAATTTCGTACATAAGCGTGCTTAAGGTACCCTTTCCTTTGCAAATCGGCGCCCTGTGAGTGGTTGGCCAGCCGATGCTAGCGCCGCGCCAAAAGCGGCCTTGTCTGCTTGTCAACTGACTGGCTCCGGTCGCCCGCAAAAGAGCCCCTCCCCCCGCAACCCTTTCCTCCCTTCTACCTACAGTATTCTACGTACTGTAGCCTCGCTAACTCCACGGCCTTTATTACCGATTATTACCTACCTACTTAGAGGGCAGCGCCGAGCCATTTCCCCAGGTCCGAGCACCGTAACGCCATAACACGAAGCCGCGAAGCTTACCGAAAGCCGAGGGCTTGCATATTCTCTGTTCTCCAATGCCTACCATAGTAAGGAGGCATTTGTTCTGTTTACATACTAAATACTATTCTAAGTCTCATGTCTGACTTGTCGTTGCAGTTGTGTGAACGCCTAGCGTCCAGTTGGGGGGCAGTGGGCTCCATTGTGCAGGCTGCCTTGGCCCTCCGTACTAGTTTGTATGTGCATCATAGTGCGCCAGCTCCAGCACTATACAGATTCGACTTTTAGGCATCCTGGCCAAGGCAAACGCGGAGACATCATAGAAAGCCATGCTTGGCTTGACAGAACAAACGACGTGTGCATGCATCAACCTGGTTGATGATGAACAGCAAGACATTAGGCGCTTTGGCGGTGTGTACCATTAACCCTCTAAATCCCATTATCCATGTACCACCTATCCCGACTCTCTGAGTTCGAGACCATGTAACCGACACGATACTCCACTGCTGGCTTATTTGCTGAGTGGTCCGACTAAACGAGGTTTTACGATCAGTGGAGCTCAGTTCAGACCTTTCCGACCATAAAGATCAGCTGTGGGCTTCTAGCCGCAGGTCTTCGCCATACCTGTTTCTCCATTTGCTATCATTGCAAGGAGGACATCTCAGGTCGTTAGAACTGGTTTTCTCTTATTCACTTACCAAATAGTTCGTTTGACTTAGGGTAGCTTGTATGATATGTTGACCAAAGTTGGGATACCAACCTGTTTGATCAAGCATGTGCAAAATAAAAGGGGTCGTGGTATGCTACCAATATCGCATTCCCGCCTTCCGCGGTCTATTAAGGCGTTGGGCTTTCTTCATCAACATCAGTTATCCAAATAGTATACGGCCTGCGAAGCGCCATCTGCCTCTTTGATTCCTCAAGTCTCCTATTAATGACTCCTGGCTAATTCATATTATGACAATCTCTTACACGTCTGTTGTCGCAGAATAGGGGTAACTTGCTTAGTCATCAAGCCAAGGTCCTAATAGGCCGCCGCAATAACTTTATTCCGGAGCACCCCCCCTATTGTAAAGCTTTCTAGCGACCGCTCTCTAGAGCCCTGAATCAAGCATGACAATTTACACGTTTCTATACCTTATGCAACCTTTCCTCGCGATAAGCCTAACTGTGACATTCGAAGCCTACATGCTTGTCTTGGATACCTTGTGTATTACGTTTTCAATCTGACACAATGCTCCTCGGCCAGCTTATCTGCCTTGTGGACTGAACTTTACATGAGATGTTGCTGAATGTTTCCCACCAGTTTATACAGTTAAAAATTTTCAGTCTATACCAAACCAGTCAAGTAAACATTATTGAATATTAGCGACTTATTCATCAACAAGGGGCACTACTACCCTAGGCTACAGGAGGCTATAAAACTCCCTTTCGATTTATGTTGATATTAACTGCGTTCATCCGCCAAAACAGGAGTCGCCGCTAAGGGCCGGATGAGGCAAAGAGTTGGGGGGAAGAAGCCATTCAAGAACAGCGAACAGCATCCAGTGGGGCAGGTGGCACGCAAGGGGCTACGCACCCTGTGGCAGACAAACCGTACCGAGGAGGTCAAGTCGTGGCCGATCAACATCGGCACGGAAATACTGCGGGTACACGCCGGTACAACGGCATACCTAGAAGGCTCTAAGCAACGGCTGGGACGCTCGGGAACAGCAGATGTTGCAGCTGTATTACTGCATGAGCCTATCACACTTCCAGCAGAATCGTTCTCTCATCTCGCGCCTCCCCTTTTCCCCGCCACATGGAAATGTTATCCCCGAGAACAAGTCCACGTACTAGCGGTACAAACTGGGACAAATTACATTGCCGGACACTTCAAGTACCGGAATTGAGTAACGGGGATTATGTTGTAAGCATGGATTTCCTCGGCGGGATCCGGGGGCACATCAGACAGTGCACCGTTCCGCTCATGGAGCTTCCCAGAAGACATGGCCGCTTTCCAGGAGATCACTATCGGAGAGACCGAGAGCCGTGTTGTGATGGACGAGTACATCAATACCGACGAACAGGGAGATAACATGGAGTAACACGCATCGCGGAAGCAGAAGTCGCGTTGCTCAAGGAGTATGTCAGCATTAAAACGTCGACCGCAGAAAGATTGGCCACCTCCAGTCCTTCCGATAAAATTTTATTGTTTCACATGACCCCAATACTTTGACGACAGGAGGTCTCAGGCCTTTCAGGAGGAAGACAGTTTCATACGTCAGATCATATTTAACACGTATCTCGCAACCCTTCAAAGCAGATTCTAAGAGGGCATAATAAACTCTGGCTTCACTGAACAGACTGTTTCCAGACCGCCCTGTCCTACGTCTGGACCGACCGAAAGCTGCGAGTTAGTGCTGTGTTGTCAGCGCAGTTATTGCACATAAATGATGCCTACACGACATAGAAGCCTCGAAGGCTGGAAGTTGTGGGATCCGCAAATGGCACCCTCTGTTACATGCAACCCATAAAATGAGCTCTGCCACGTAACCCTTTACCTATCGAAATTAAACGGAAATGTTAAATTGCCATATATCAATGAGGTAAGTAATTCCCTGATAAATATAGATAAGCATGATTTAATTGGTTTAGTTGTTCTCATCTTTTACAAAGGATTAAAGAGCTCTTGTTTGATAGACTTATTTATTGGATATCACGTGGGATCACTTGAGCAGGCTCCCCTCATGTGATTCAGCTCTAGAGACCCAGCTATCAGTGAGGTTACAAATCTTAGTAAATGCAGGTATCTTGGTATGGTATCTAGCAAGATCTCCCTAGGTATGTGCAAATAGTATGGTATGCCTGGGGCCATCCCCGAGGCGACCACTCCCTAAGGACCCTACTCCAACGTTGCCCCCATACCATGACCTCATCGCAATCCGTACGGCAGCTGAGCTTCCGTGACAACCGGTAATGACAGGAACCCGCTCCTGGTCGGCCGAGCTTAAACTCCAATGGAGAACTCCATACAACGACCATTTAAGCTGCCTCGGTAAATCTGAGACCACTTTCCATTTACTTCACAAAATAATTAGCAAACAAAGTGACACAACAAAGCACTGTGATTTAGATTATGATAGAACTTACTTGACAGCACTTGAGCCACCACCTGAGTCAGTATTCTACGAGCAGTCACTGTAATCAATAACATGGTATAGACTTACATCAAACTACAACAACGGTTTCAGTATACCCCTATCTAACGCCGTGGTTCATACCGGGGAAAACTTACCGTACAAGATTCTGCAGACGAACAGCCACATGTTGAACAGTCAACTCGTGCTTCCAAGTCACTGACAATCGCTGGACCTGCCATGGCCCATCCGGCAAGTAAGGTCAGAAATGGAACGGAGATCTTCATATTGACTCAATCGGTTAAGGTAGTACTGTTAAATTGTATGCAGGTGTCTGTTGTGTCTTGTTCGGTGCGGTTCAGCTTGCTTCTACATACGACTGGTCTTTTATTTGCTTAAATAGCTGTAGCCGTGGATCCATTTGTGGCGGACTTAACCCGGGATTTGCCCTACGTAACATAAGTGGTATTTGTACAAACGATGGCAAGCACCTAACAGTAACGCGAGGCATTTGTTGCTTACTTTTACTGGGTGCTGAGTTAATCCGTTGCATAGGTGGGTGTTTCATATGTAAAGAATGCTCAGCATATTACGCCAGCATAGAGTACCCTTTTGTTTCTTGATGCCATATGCTTCCTGGCTCTCAGTCAACTCAGACAACCATATCCTACAGTAAGACGTCCGAGGACGGAAAGACGACTGCTCAGATCTACAGATGGTACCCAGGATCTGGCCGCGTTGGCCGTTTCAACTGTTACTCCTGGAGCCTAATGTGATAATACCGAGTTGGATTCCTTGAACAGAGGTCACCCAAGTCCGACATTGTCAAGGTTAGACTAACAGCGGTAATCTACTTGAGCGGCCCCTGAGTTCGTATCGCCTTCTACGTATTGGGGCACAATTGATAACGGATGCATAACTAGGATGAATAAACCAAGACGAAGAAGAAGGGGAAGAGAAAACGTGTTGATAATACGGTACAATATCTTCCATATAGTCTGTATGTAATGGGAGGTAACTGAGCTACTAGGTTCGCATGGTCAATGTAGGACTTGGCGATCTGCATTCAAACAATGGAACTCGATATTAGGGCATGAGTAAGCACGGGACTTGGTATTTGGATCAATGGTTCGCGGGTTGAGATCGCTGACGCATTCCTGCATGCTGCAAGTGAGATCGAGGACAAACCATATCTGAGTGTTGCTCTCGAAGCGCAAATACAATGGAATATTTCACGACTGGAGTTTGAACTGCACCAGCGTACAATGTACGGCTTGGCCCGAAATATCTCCCTGAATCATGACGATTAACGCGTTAAAAAGCCCTTTTAGTGAACTACTTATTCGCTCGGCTATTTGAACGTACGGGCGCCGATTATTATTCCTAAAACATATTACCTCAACCTGCTAATATCCGTTCTAATGACCCAGCGTTTTAAGCTCGGATATAAGCATCGCTACCTATATATAAGGCGGGTATATTCGGCCCTGGAGAGAACCTATATTTTTAGCTTACATGGCTAAGATCAAGCCCTTATTTTTGAAGTTGTGGCTGCTTTTGCGGCGTAGCTGCAGCTAAGGCTTTAAAAAGAACTATAGTGTGACGGCTATGGGTTTAACCAACTATTAAACCTAGTTGTACGGTTTATGCTGGCAGTGGTATCGTAGAAATCTAAGCAATAATTGGGATAATTACGTCTAATAATAATGTAACGAACCTGTCATATATCCACCTGGAGGTATGAGCAATATCCGAAATGGGGTCTTAATTTGCAAGTAATAATAGCATAATAAATAATTCGGAGATTTATTCGTTAAAGAAATTTGCGGATTTTTTTTCCAATTAAAAAACGACAACTTTAGTTAAAAGCATAAATTAATAACTAAAAAGGGAAATTAAATAAATATTATTTATATAAAAAGCCGTCCGTTATATATTCATTTTAAAATTAATAAATATATTGTAAATTTATAGTTAAACGGGCTTTTTTTATTGAATTACTTTAAAAAGCTTATTTTAAAATAATGGACGCGGTAGTTATTACGTTGTAGTTATGAAAAGATTAGGGTTGGCCAGGTTCGAAATATTCTTCCAGTTGCGATAACGTAATTACTATATACAGCATTTTGCTATAGACCTTTTAATACGGAGAAATCCCGTTTAGCTATTTTTTGCCTGTATGGATTGTGATTATTACGTCGCAGTTATGAGAAGATTAAAGTTATTTAACTTCGAAACGCATTTTCTAATTTTGATAACGTAATTACTATATATAGCATTTTGCTACAGGCCTTTTAAGGATAATTTAATATAGAAGCCTTTCCTTTAATTAATTTTTGCCCGTACGAATTGTGGTTATTGCGTTGCAGCTATGAGGGCGTTGTGGTCGCTTATCTTCTAGATTTAAACTTGGCTATATTAGTTATAAATACAGTCGAAAAAAATAAAAAAAACTTTCTATATATATATTATCTTTTATTAAACGCGTACATGAAATATCGGACTTGTCGGAATCAAATTGATTACGTAGCTGATATTTTTTTAATTAAATAAATAGAAGAAATTGGGTAAAGATTTGCCAATTAAGCCCGTTTTTTAGAACCTAACATATAGACCTTGCTGGCTAGTTCCGGAATGGGAATTGATTCGCTAATCTTTAACGCTAAAAAATGGTACTTTAAAGAATTAGTCAGCGAGGTCTGATCTAGCTAAGGTAAGCGACTTATACCTTTGATTTTCCTTTCTCTTTCCTCTTTAGTTAGAAAAAAAAATCCTTATAAGCTATTATCTAAGCTAGCTCAGGCCTTACTGGCTCTTTTTTTAAGTCATTTAAGTATCGTTCTATAACGTTAATAATTAATCAATTAAATCCCAAATCCCGGTAACGAGCTAGCGAGGTCCAAGTATTAGTTTCAAAAAATAGATTTCGATTTTTACATTTACTTTTTTAAAAAAGAAAAAATTCGTAGAAACTTAATAATCCGATATTATTTGCAATTATATTTATATTTATACGATTTTTTAAGTTATAGATTATTATTAATACCATTCTGGTCCAAATTAAGATCCGTTTATTACTTTTAAACTTTAAAAGGTTTATTAATTAAAGTTCGAATACGTTACGTTATTATATTTTTTTTTAAAATACTATAAATTCGAATGTTTTTAATTTTATTATACGATTCAAAAACAATAAAATATACGTATACGTATAATAATATTTTGGCAAAATCGGCGAACCGATATAAAATTCGAAAACTTTATTCGTGGCTTCATTTTTTATAACGATTTTGGCCGATTATATAGTTTAATTACTCGAATTTATTATTTAGTTAAAATATTATAAAAAAACGAATACGGAATAAGTTAGCTATATATAAACGTTAGTAAAAATTTATAACCTTTATTAATTAAAACCCTTTTATACGTAAATATTACGATATATTATATAATAAATTTATAACTTTCGTAAAAAGGCTTAAATTCTGCCGTCTGCCGAAAAGTTTATTTTTCGATATTAACATAATTTACATTACTTTAAACGAAGGTTAACGATTTTTAAAAACGTTAATTTTTAATTAATTTAAGCTTTTAAATTAAATAATTATATACTTAAAAAGGTATCTATTATATAAAGCAAAACTAAAAACTAAATGGCCCCGGAATAATAATAACCTATAATTAGATTATCCAGTAATTATACGTTTGAATATTTCTGGATTGAACTTTTTCGTATCTATAAATATTAAGATAAAAACAAAATATGGCATTATTAAGACGGAAATCCGTTATTTTTCGGTTAACTTTATTAATAATACGATCCGAATAATAATTAAATCGATTATTAAGAAAAAAGCTTAAATAATTAAGAATTTTCCAAAATCTGATTTAATAACGAAAAGGATATCAAGCTTTTTAAAAACTAAATTGTATACCGTATTAACCTATTTTTATTTTTTCTAATAAAATACGGCCATATTTATTAAATTTGGCATTTAATATAAAACGAATAAACCGACGGCGTAAAGTTTTTATAATATTATCGCTTATATATTTAATGTTAACGTATAAGTTAATAACGTTTATATTAATAAGGAACCGATAAGATTATCGGATATAAATAAACGTTTCGCTTTAAAAAGTTAGGTTCTTAAAAAAACTAAAATATTTACCCTAAACCGTTTAATATATTTTACGTTTTTAATTAATTAAAAAAGGAATATATTTCTAAGTGTACTATAAACGATTTTAAGCTTTATATAATATTATTTTAACTTATAAAGTTATGTTATTATTATGCTAACGGAAAAAGAATATATAATTATAATATGCCGACAAGCAACTTTTTAACTATTTAGTTCAATTAATAATAATAACTCCGTCTTAACTAAAACTATATATATATAAAACGATAAAAACTTTAATTTTAAATTGACTTTTCGTATTTATAAAGTAAATAACGTTAAATTAAAGCTATATTTAAAAACTTTCTTTTAATAATATTTAATAATTTATATAAAGCTGCTAACAAATAGATAAAAATTTTATATTAAGATATCAAACCCTATTTTTAAGATTTTCTTATTTTTATAGCAAAATTTCCTAATAAGGTTTAGTCGATACATTTAACCCTTGCAGGTACTTCTAGAACCGAAGGCTCTAGCCACGGCTACGCCGCAGGCGCAGCTCCAACCTCAAAAATGGGGCCTGATTTTAATAAGGCAAATAAGCCAGTCTTTGCAAATCGCACAGGTTAAGTCTTTCCCCGTTATACAAATCATTATTCTATAAAATGCGAAAGATTTACGAAAACAACGTTATTATCATGATTGGTTTACTTATTTATTACTTTTGTCGATTTTAAAACTTTAACGTCTTTTATTTCTCCGAATAAAAGCACGTTTATTCATTTCATATTCAAAATTTTATATAACATAACTGTATTTATATCGAAAAAAAAAAAAAAAAAAAAAAAAAAAAAAAAAAAAATTTAAGGTTTTCGGTTTTTATATACGTTTAAAGCTCTTATAACGTCCGATAATATTATATTTAACTTCGTGATAATAGAATTTATCTCATTCGATTTTAATAACATTTTTAAAATTAGATATTATTTCGATTAAAGTTATATCGACCGTTTTTCGCTCGTTTTCGCCAGTTTTATTCGTTGTTTATTTACGAAGAGCATTAAAAATATCTATAAAATAATAAAATAAAAACGATATTAATAAAAATAAATTGGAAATTATTAAAAGAACTCGTTGCTAGAAATACCTAAATCTAGTATTATAATTACAAAGAATAACCTATTATCATTTCTATTTAAAACGGTTTTGCTTTGTAAACAAAACGTCTAATTGTAAAAATTAAAACATGTTTTATGTTATGACCAAAGAGCTTGGCTCATTAACAGACGGTCGGAGGACGTGGGAAATGTCTCCGACATAGGTCTAAATTACGTAACTGGCTCAAACCAGCTCAATGTATTTGATTAAATCAATAAGGGCTTGGCACATGAAGCCGGTTAAGCTAGGAAGATGGCTCAAGAAAGCTTATAAAGCTCAAAGGCGTTCTGCTACTATAATTCAGTTTAAGCCGGTCTAGAGCCTATTAAGCCAAGAGAAGTATATATACGCTTATTATTTTTATACTTTAGATAATACCGGCTTGTAATATAATTTAGTTACCCAGATTACTTACGGTTATCTGCTATTACTAAACGTAACTATTACTTTATTGCTTAAAATCCTACGATATTACTGCCAACATAAACCGTACGACTAGGTTTAATAGTTGGTTAAGCCTATAGCCGTCACATTTTAAACAAGTATAAAACGATTAAAATTAAACGCCTTTAAAAGAAAGAAGAATTTTTTAAACAAAATAAGCTTTTTAACAGCAAAGAAAAAAGATAATAAAAAATAAGAAATTATACCGGTTAAAATAATTTTAATAAAAGATTTAAAAAAAAGGAAAAAAAGTATAACGTTTATAATAAATACGGATATATTACGTAAACTTATAAAAATATTATAAATATATTTAATAAAAAGAAATTTCGTTAATTAATTTTTACTTATTATATTATAATTATTTAATTTGAATTTATTATTAAAAAGTAATAAAAGTTATCTTAAAAGCTTTATTTTAAACATTATAATAAAAAGGGGGTTTTTTTTAATTAAACTTTATTTTATTTTATATGAGAACTTTTTCAAAATTTTAAATAATTCGAATAAGTCGGAATTTAATAGCTTTAAGTATATATATCTTTAAATCAGGCCCTAGTTTTGAGGTTTTGTTATTTTTGCGGGTCTTTTCACCAATTACGTCAGCGGGTACTAAAGCTAGAGCTGCGCCGTAGACCTAACCACAACCTCAAAAATAAGGGCCTGATTTTAATGAGGTAATGGCTGACTGACATATGTTGCTCCACCAACTAAAACCTCGGCATTGCTTCTTTCGGCTGCTCTAGGTCGCCCCAACGAGTCCTGGTTCGTACGAGATCGACCTTGGCATCTCAACCTTTTACGATTTTACCGCGGTATTGCCTCTCTCGGTTTTAACCGGCCGCCCCAACGTGTCGTAGTTCATACGTGGAACGACCCCGGAGCTGAACCCTCTTGTAATTTTATCTCCGCGATCAGTGCGATCTCATTGGCTCACTGCCACTTTCGAAAGGCTCTTGCCTTCATAATCATTGGCCCTTCATACTCTCCCACAGCGGAGTCCTTTGAGGAGAAACTTATTATCTAAGTCTGAAGAATTCGAATTCGGAGTCATGTGAGGAAGTTTGCTAAAGACCTCATGAGTTGTCCTAATACGGAGTTATACCGAGGCTAGAGAGAGCGAAGTGGTGCGAGGCGTGTGCATGTGTTGGATTGACCTTTTCACTGGTTTCTTGGAGTTCATAAATATATTGTGTTATCTGTCGGATGGCTTCTACTTCTCTGCAATTCCTGCTTTCCATGCTTCGTTGTGTGTACGCTTCAATATGGCCGTGAATTCTTCCCTCTCCTCCACGCTATCAGGCGTGCAGACGTTTGTGATGAAGCATTATGTCTTCATTATTCTTGCAGTGGCATATTTCGGGCTCGTCCGCTCGTTGCGTTACACGCGCGCCCACAAGATCGCGTCTGCGTTCACGAATAGAAGAAGGCAATTGTCGAGCATGACCACGCAGGAGGCGTTTGATATTATGAGGCAGCTTCAATCGCTTGAGTTTCCTTACTCGATGAATAAGGCTAGGAGTGTTGCTCTGCTTAAGGTAAGTAGCCACCTAGCCTAAATGCAAAGAATCATTATCGCCCTGTGGTCGTGTTGCTGACTGGACCACGGAAGGCGGGCGGAATTCCCACAATGTCAAAGCTCTTTGCCGTCACGGGACAAAACAATCTAAAAAATGGGGGGAAACGGGCGGTAGACACAGAGATCCTACTCCGCGAATCACAGACTCAACCACGGGATACAGAGCGCTACATGAATGCCGTAGCACGGATGAACTACCTCCACACCCGGTATCGCAAAGCGGGCAAGATCCTCGACGAGGACCTCTTACACACGCTTGGCGACGGAGCGCTAGAGATCCTGCATGTCATAGACAGTGAGGAATGGCGAAAGCTTACCGACGTTGAGAAATGCGCCGTAGGCGTCTTCCACCGTAATCTGGGCGAGGACATGGAGATTCCATTTACGCCCTTGAAGAGCAGTGAGACGGGTTGGCGGGATGGATTGCATTTTGTGGCGGAGCTGATCGAGTGGACGAAAGAGTACGAGAAGCAGGTTGCGAAACCAACCGTGACGGGCGATCAGTACGTAAGAGTTTATGTGGATTCGGTGACCAAGGGGATGCCCAAGGCGGTTACGACGTTTTTCAGGAAGGTGGTGGGGTCAGACTTGGATGAGACGATGAGGGCGAGTCTTTGGTAGGTGTGCCCTCTACTCACGTTTCTGTATAAGAGAGTGCGCAAAAGCTAACAGTGTGTTATTTTAGCATTGAGGCCCCCGGACCACTTGTGTCTGCCTTTCTCTTTACGGTCAGAAACTTGCGCAAATTTTTCCTTCGCCATTTCTCTCTTCCGCGCCCCGAGTTCCTCGCATATAGCGCCGTCTCTTCTACCCCGAACTCTGAGGGCCTTTACAACTTTAATCACGCGGGTTTTCAGCCCTGGTATATTCAGCCCGGCTTTTGGACAATTTGGAGCCCTGGTTCAGTACTGTTGAGGGCACTGGGTGCCAGGAAGCCCGGCAGCAATGGCGATAGGTACAAGCCGAAAGGCTATGATCTGAAGACAATAGGCCCAGCGCCGCAGGAAGGGAAGGGACTAAAGGAGATGGAGGCAATGGTTGAGTTCATGAAGAATAGGGGAGTGGGGGAGTGTCCGTTTGCTGTGGTAAAGCAGAAGAAGTCCGCTGCTTAGAAGCTGAAAGGGGGAGCGTTGTGCTGAAGACTGGAGTAAATGGATCAGTCGAACGGGGATACGAAGTCGACAATAATGTAGAGGAGCCTTGCTAGTGCTGGTGGTTTTGCGTTAATCCCTATTGTCCAGCTGCCACGGCCGGCCGAAGCCCAAGAACTAGCCAATAAAGCTTTGCGAACTAGCTCAAGACAACTCTTTTCCTCGCAGCCGCGGGCCAGCTCTGCCAGCCGCTCTCCTCTCGGTAGAACGGATTATCCACTTCTCTACACTAGTCAAGCACAGCCTGCGCTAGCAGATCGCAACCTATGACTTCCCCGAGGGAGGCGTTGTAGAAACCATGAATCCCAACGTGCACCCTAAGTCCTCCGTCAACACTTATCGATATGTTTATGGAGTTCGGTGTAGCTTGTGGGGTGCGGGTACTGCGCACCATCGTGTTTGGCTAAAAAGATAACCGAAACAAAGGGGCCCGACTCGGTGGCAACGTCGTAGACCCAGTTCCAAATTACACCGTCGAACTCCTTGCCAATAACTGCCCTTAAAAGACGAATTATGCAGTTAATCTTAATGATACGGCATTAACAGCTGTGATAAATAGTACTAGGCGGAAACGTTTTTGCTAGCTAGTATTTCTTTATAACGTCCCACACAAGCTCGCGAGCCAAACAAACTTGCGAGCCGTTTTTTTGGCACCTTGCAACAACAAACTCAAATTACTTAACCACAACATATCAAATCAATCCTAATTAATCGAATAGTTTTTTGCTAACTATATCTATAACTTTTTTCCAAACATATATATTATATTACAGCTTGTTACGGATATTATATTACTATTTCTTCCTTTTAACTTATATATAACTAATAACTTTCAGTAACTGCTAGCAACTTTATATTATTACCACCTTTTTACCGGCTAAAAACCCTAAATTTTTTTTAATAAATATTGTTTTTTAAATTAAAAACGTTTCTTTTATTTATTTAATTACGTAAGTATTAAGTTGTTACCAGATCAAGCCCGATATACCCTGTTATACGTCCTGCCATTCGCCCTACTATACGCCCCGGCATATACCGACACACCTTACGAAATGCCTCGTAACGTGCATTCCAGCGCGTTTTTTAATACGGTTCCCGACGTATATTTTTAACGTATAAAAGCCGGACAAACGATTTTTACGTATTTAGGTTAAAAATTTAATTAATAATAAATTTTTAATCGTTCGGCTTTATTTAAAGCGAAATAAAAATAATATGAACTTAAATACGTTAAACGCTAATTAATTACAAATAGGTTAAAAAAATATAATATCCGTAATAAACTTTAATATAATATGTACGTTTTAAAAAAAGTTATAAATATAATTAACAAAAAAGTATTCGATTAAGAAAAATTAATCTAATATTATAATCAAGTAATTTAAATTTGTTATTATAAAGTGCCAAAAAACGGCTTGCGAACTTGTTTAGCTTGCAAGCTTATATAAAATATTAATATATAAATAATAATATAAAATCTTAAATTAAAATTGTTATATTAAAGTTTCTATATAATTATTTACATTCTTCATCTATATAAAACGTATTATTAACTTTAATTTAACAATTTATATAATATAAAGAAAAAAATACTTTAAAACTTTTCTTTTAATTTTTTAATAATAATTAATCGTTTTTTATAAAAAATATTATTAAATATATATAAAGTTTTTATTACTTATTTTAAAAAGTATTAATAATATAAATAATTAAATATATAAAGTTTTAATTTTAAATAAACTTCTTAATTATTTATTAAAATAATTTGTATATTTTATATTATAATTATATTTAAAAAGTTTAAATAATAAAATAATTCTTATTTATAATTAATGAGACGGCAGCTACCAGGATCAAACCGTAAGGCTGGCAACCGTCACGTGGGGCTAACAGCTACCACATAAACTAGCCACCTGCCATATAGAAAGTAGGGATATTTGTAAATCTTTACGCATTTTGCAATCTTACCTTTCCTTTTTTTTTTCAGCTTAAAATCTTCGTTTATAACGTTAATAAACTAGCTACCATGCTATATTTCGTTAATCGTAATATTATTTTAAGCTTATTTCCTTCCTTGCTAATTTAGCGATTAATAAATAAGGTATTATACCTTTTTTACGTCGATATATAACGACGAAAAATAACGCGTCCCAAATTAAATTTAAAAAAAAACCCAGATTAACCAGTACCAAAACTAAATGTTTATTAGGAAAAATTACCTATTAATTAATCGACGTTTAAAACGACTTATATTAATTAAAGGTAAAATTAAAAGTATAAAAAACGAAATGTTTCTTTAAAACCCAAACCAAAATACAGAAAACGACAAATATCTTAAAAAAACGGCAGAAAATAACGTACCGCAAAACGAAACCGAATCCGTAAAAATAAAAGGTTTATTAAACTAAAACCATCAAAACCAAGACCATAGCTATTCAAAAATCGATCTTAATAAGCAGTTAATCGACGAAATGGTTAACGATAACCAAAATATCCAAAAAAAACTTTAAAAACTCCGCGACGAAATTGTTTACCTTTAAGCCAAATAAAGTTATTATGTTTTTATTCCTTTTAACGACGCCGACCGCCCTCGCCGAGAAAATACAATTAATAACGCTTTCGGTAATATTAGCACGTTTCGCCTTATTAATATAGCAACATAGCTAACTTTCTGCAAATTTGCAGAAAATAATAACGTAAATTTTAATTATAACCAAAAAAAAAGCTTACGTTAATAACCTAATTAAATTTAACGGTAATAAAAACAAATTTAACGCCTAAATCCGTAACATTATAAATAAGTTCGAAATAAATAAATTAACCTTTCGGAACGAAAAAATTTACATAATTTATTTAATAAATTTTCTGGAAAAAAAAGCCGAATAAATAATTAAAACTTATTATTAATTAATTATGTAACCTTTTTTTTACGTAACCGAAATAATTTAAATATTAAAATTATCTTATTATAACCCGAACCAAATCTTTATTATTAAAAAAACCTTCCGTACTTTTATTTTTAAATCCGGCAAAAATTAAAATATTTACGATTTTATCTTTAAATTTAACGTTTTCGCTTAAAAAATCAAAATCGCCGAAAACAAATAAAAACAAATTTTATAAAAATATATTTCCTTAAACCTTAACTTACGCCTTTTCGAAAATAACTGCAACTTTAATATTATTTACGAAAAATTTTATAACCGCGTCGTTATAACCGCTTATAATAATTAGTTTGCTTATAAAAAACGCTAACAAAAACATAAGCCTTAATTATACGATCCGGATAATAATAAACCGAAAAATAAAAATAAGAAATCCTATTCGAATAATAATCCCGGCAAATCGAAAACTTTAAATAATACCGGTAAGCCTTTATTAAAAACCGAAAAAAAATTTATTAAAAAGTTAATACGTATTTTAATTATAATAAAACGGGATATAAAGTTAACGATTACCTAAATAAAAAAAAGGTCGTTACGGTAAAAATAATAAATAATTTATCCAATTCCGATAAATCGGAAAAAAAATAAAACCGTTAGAAAATTTCTCGATAGTTTTTTTTATGTTAATAATAACGAAAGTAAATAACTCTAAAAAATATAAAGTTTTTATTAAAATTATATAAATTTAAATAAATAAAATTAATTTACGTATTACCGCTTTTTATAATACCGAATCATAAACCCAATTTTTTATTAAATTCTTTTTCGCTAAATAAGCGAAAAAACGATTATAAATTTATATTATCCGGTTAAAAAAATTATTTTAATTGCAAGATTACCGGAAATAACCTGCCGGTTAAATAAAAGCCTAAATAATTATAATATTCGAAATTAATAAATAACGTTTTTCCGATTAGGTTTTTTAAAATTATAAATATTAAATACGACATTTTTATCGGTTTCGATTAAATAAAGAAATATAACTTATTATTGAATTATAAAAATAAAAATATTATTTAACTTAATAACTTATTAATTTTGGCCAAGTTCTTACTGGTGATTAAACTACCAGCCTAATATTTACTGGACGAATACGTTAACCTTAAAATTTAAAAAAACGTTTACCGCCGTAACTATATTATGGAAAAGGCCGATAAATAATACCAAATCTTCCGACGTTTATAAAAAAAACCCGAAAATAATTTTATCTTAATATCCGTATTTATTATTTCGTTAAATATAATAAATAAATAAAATATACCGAATGTATATAATACCAAACCAACCATTTTCGTTATAAAAATTATTAAAAATAACGTAATTATTACCTTATTAATAAATAAATTAAAATCCGATTTCCGTACAAAACGATAAAATAAATACCCGTTACCTTAAAAAATTATTTCTTTTAAAAATAAAAAGTCGGACGTTATAACGGTAATCGCTTTATAAAAATGGAAAACATATAACGGTTAAAAAATTCCTTTTCCCGAAAATAAAAATCCGGAATACGTAAAACGAATCCAAAAATTTTTATTAAAACCTTTTGTTTATTTAAAAAAGATTTTTTCAAAACAAAAAGTTAATACCTTCCTAAATTTCCGACCTAACCATAACGTAATTTTAAAACTTAACCGGCCGATACCCGCTTTTAAATTCCTTATTTATAAAACGCTTATTTAATACTTTCCGTTAAAAAAAATTATAAACAAATTATTAAAAATAAATTGTATCGAATTATATATACGAAAAAATACCGTTTTAATTTTATTTACTTTAAAACCTTATTTATTAAAATGCCGGTTTTATATCGATTATTATTAAAAGAATTAATATTTAAAAAATCGCCTTATTTTAACTTTTTTATTTAACAATATTATATTTAATTACCGAAACGTTAAACGTTTTATTAAAATTAATATTATTTAAACGTTTTATAAATTTCGTATCGTTATTAAATTAAAATATTTAATAATATTTAAAATTTATTAAAAAACGTTTTAATAAAAAATATTTTTATTTAAATTTAAAATAAATTTTACTTAATAATAATCGTTTATTAATACTTAATTATATAAACTTGTTAATTATTACGTAAACGTTTATATCGACAACGTATTAATTTATTCCGGTTTTAAAAAAAAATTTAAAAATATTACGAAAAAATTATTTATCAGTTAACGTGCTATACCAGTAAGCGCAACATACCAATAAGCGCAACACTTTTTTGGCTATCCCAACTACCTATTTTTAATCGTCCATTTTTTAACGCCAACATTATGGAACGCCTTACAAAACAAGCAAGAATAAATCTAACCATTTAGGTTAAAAAACGAAACCCGAAACTTAGTTATAAAAAGCTTAGTTTTATTTATAAAGTCTTATTTTTTACCTTAATATACCGTTCTACCGGTAAACGCGCCCGAACCGATATTACCTTTTTTTTGCAAAAATTAACGTTAACCGAAAAAAAATTAATTATCGACCGAATTTTTAACCTAAATACGTAAAGGTTTTTTATCCGACTTTAATATGTTAAAAATATGGCGAATTTATTACTTACCTAACGCATTATAAAACGCGTTAAAGTTAATTAGGCGTCGAAATTTGTTAAACGGCAAAAAAAACTTTAAACGTATTTAAATCGGAAAATCGATTATAAACGGATTTTATCCGAAAATTTAGAAATATTTCGCAAATAATTCGAACTTATTCGGGTTATTATTGCAAAATACGGCATCGCAAAAAAGGATATTTATAACTTCGACGAAACTAAATTCTTAATAGGGTTTTTTATAGTAATGGACATAATAATTACCAATATCGAAAAACGTAAAAAACCTAAATAAGTGCAATAAGGAAATAAAAAATAGGTAATAGTTATCCAGGTTATTAATTTTTAAGGTTAAGCTATACCGTTATTTATTATTATAGCAGGGAAAAATTACCTAAAATCCTGGTACCGTAATAACCTATTGCCAGTAATTAATTAAAGAATTATATTAAGTAATAATAACTAAATAATAAATAAATTAGGTTTAAAATAAATTCAGCATTTTAACAAATATATTTAAACGCGTACGAAAAGTTCGAAACGTTTCCTTATCCTCGACGGCTACGAAAACTATTATTCGATAAAATTCGGAAAATATTACACGAACCACGATATTATTATATTTTACATACCCGCGTATTTTTCGTATCGGCTTTAACTTTTTAACGTATTTTATTTTTTTATTTTAAAACGCGCTTATTCGTTATATATCGAAAACCTAATACGACGTTATTATACCTATATTACCAAAGAAGATTTTCTCGCCGGCTTTTATAACGCGTTCTAAGCTGCCATAACTTCCGAAAATATCAAATCTGGATTCGCAAAAGCTGATTTTGTTTTATTCGATCTTAATAACGTTTTTTCCGAATTAAAGGTTTTTCTAGTTATACCTACGCCGACCGTCTTTCCGTTAACCTTTGCCGGTTTTATTCGTTTCCCGCCCGTAAAAACCCTTAAAAATATTAAAAAAGTAACGAAATAAAGATATTATTTATAAAAAAAGATTAAAAATTATTAGGGTAGCTCGTTAACAAAAATAACTAAATCGGTTAATCTTTTAAACAAAAGTAATTTATTATTTTTATACGAAAATATTTTTTTACGGGAAAAAGTTACCTAATTACGTAAAACGAACCATATTTTGAACAAACGTTACAAAATTAAAAATAAACGTTTTTAAAAAAGAGGAATACTTACTATATAAAAGGGACAAACTCTTTTGGCTTAAAAAAAAGGGAATGGTAAAAGAATGCAGCTAATAACAACTAAAAGGGGTTATCGTAAAAGGGTTAAAACTAAGGAATAGAAGTATGGCGTCTGCGGCAAGCCTGGATATAATACGCGTACTTGTATAAAAGTTATAAATACGTCTAACGAAAAAGAATCCGATTAATTTAAATTAATATAATATGTTATTATTAAGTTATTTGAATTTATTATTGCAGAGTACCAAAAAGTGTTGCGCTTATTGGTGTGTTGCGTTTAGTGGTGTGGGACATTATATAAAATTAATTTTTAAAAAAATATTAAAGAGTTCCGGTTTAACGTTAAAAAAATAAATTATTTCGGTATTATTATAAAAATAAGCGTAAATATTTTTATCGATTTAGCCAAAATTAGAATAATTTAAAAATAAAAATTTGAAAATTTTAATAACCGTACCGTAATCCGTTTATTTATAAAATTTTATAATTACGTATAAATATTTTGCTACCATAAAAACGGTATAACCGAATTATTAAACCGTTTATTAAAAAGAAATATCTTTTTTATAATAAAATTTAAATAAAAAAAGTTTTTCGAAAAAATAAAATAGTTCGCTTATAAAACCTTAATTCTGGCCTTTTTTCGACTTAACCGACCGACTAAAATAAAAATAAACGTATCTTATAACGTAATTAAAAATATTATTTAATAATAATAAAAAAATAACGAATAAAAACCCGTAAAATATTTTTTAAAAATTATAACCTTAACAAAAAAAAAACGTATCTTATTTAAAACCGAAAGTTACTTACGGTAATCCAAACCTTTAAACATTATTACCTTAAACTTTAAAAAAAATTTTTTTTATTATTACCGATTATTAAATTTTATTATATTTTATAAATAAACGTATTTTTTTTACGTACTAAATTTAATAAACCGATTTCTTTTTTAACTTTAATATTACCTTTTAATATCGACTTAATAAAAAAAATCTCGCTACAAATACCTTATTACGAAAAACGATAAATTTATTTATAATTAAAGCTCGAAAAAAAAAAGGAAAAAAAATTAAGCCTTAATTCCGCCAAAACGATTAAACTTTCTTATCGCCGCCATTAACAAAATGCCGATTAAAGTACGAATCGAAAATATCCTATAAAGTATTAACTTAATTAACCTTATTTATCATAAAAACAAAATATAAAACTTAAATAAAAAAAATAATAAATTAATAATACCCGAAAAAATAATTAACGGTTATATCCTTTTTTATACCGTATTTATCCGCAAAACTTACGTACTTAAAATATTCGCATATTTTAACCAAAATAAAATAATCAAAATATTAATACAAAAATATACCTAATCCCAATTTAAGCAAAATATCCGATAATATATTCGGAACTATTACGATTACTATCGGAATAAAACGCCTCGAAACAAAACCCCGGAACTTTTTTACTTTTTCCCTATTCCGAATAATATTTAGAATTACGTCGTCGTCGACGGAAAAAATATGTCAAAAAACTGTTACGGTTATAACTATATATAAACATTTATCGATAAATTTAACAAAATTATAATAACCTATTAAATAAAAAGATTAATACCGTCGAAACCTTAATTAACCGATATTATTAATATTTATATCGTTTTCTTAAAATATTTATTATTTAAATAAATAATAATATAAAATAATTTATTTTTTAATTTTTTATTAAATTAAACGAATTTATTTACATAAAATATTATTACGAAAATATTTTATATCCGTAAACTTAAAAAATTATTAAATTTACGAATTAAAAATTAAATTAACGTTTACGTTTTTATATTAATAAATATTAAAATAATTAAAATATATATATACCGGTATTAAATTTCGTATATAATTTATTATAATATTTATCGATTAATATAACCCCGTTAAAAATTATATTAAATAAAAATATTTAAAACTTATTATCGCTAAACTTAAATATAATAAAAGCAAAAATTGAATTAATTTAACGGATATTAATAATCGTTAAATAAATTAAAAACATTTAAACATTTACGAAAAAAATTATATTAAAAATATAAAAACGTTAAAAAATATAAATTGATAAAAAACGTTATTTAATTAATTTTAAAATCGGCAATAAAGCTTTTTTTCGTAAAAAAAGTTTTATAATATAAATATTAATTATTTATTTAAATTTATAATAAATAAAACTTTTTTAAATTATAAAAAAACGTAAATATAATTTTATTTTCGATTTATTATTAAATTATAAAATAATTAACTTATTTTACGTTAATTAATTCCGTAAAGCCGACGATAATCCGTTACCTTAATAAACTTAAATATTATCGTTATTTAAAAAAAATTAATAATAAATTAAAATTCGAAATAAAATAAATTAAATAATTAAAACTTAATAAACGTTATAAGAAATTGCAATATTAGGCCAAATAAAAAGGCTATAATCTTAACGAAATATAATATTCCGTAATTAATTTTAAAAATGTACCGATCGTAATAAAACGGTTTTATACGGAATATTGTAAAATATTTAAATTATCGGTCCGCTTACAAAAATAAATACGGGTAACGGCGGCCGACGAAATTAACGAAAACTACCCCGATAATAATAAAGCCGCGAAAACAAAAACCGAATTAATAAGAAAAAAACGGTACTTATAATTAATAAAAACTTGCATACTTTTTTTAATTATATATAAGTTTTTAAAAAAAAATAATATAACGGCAGCTACCAAAATTAAACCGTAAAGCTAGCAACCGTTACGTAAAACTAATAGCTACCATACGAACTAGCTACCTGTTACATAAAAAGTAGGAACATTTATAAATCTTTACGCATTTTACAATTCTGCCTTTTCTTCCTTCTTTTCTTTAGCTTAAAATCTTCGTTCATAGCGCCAATAAACTAGTTACCATGCTATATTTCGCTGGCCGCAACAGTTAATAATATTAAAAAAAGTAATTTAAATAACAAAGTTATATTATAAACTAATAAACTATTTAAATTAAAAATAAATTGTTACGTTTTTATTATATTAAAAAATTATCTATAATAAGCTTATTTAAGTATTAAGTGCAAGACTTTAACTTGTTATTTATCTAAGATAAATCGATATATATATATCGTAATAAATTTAGAGAAGTTAATTGCTTAAAATTTTTAAATAAGTTAAATACATTAAATTAACGGTTAATTTTAACGATTTAAAACGTTGAATTCTTAAACATAATTAAATTACTTCCGTTATTTAAACAGTTTAAAATATTAAACGTTTTAGATTTTTTAAGCTAATTATATAGTTTTAAGTTATTATTAAAAGAATTATATATAACGGCTAACTATATTAAAAACTTAAATTTATTAAATTGTATTAACGTATAATATAAGCAAGCTGTATTTATAAATAAGCTATATAAATTTTAATATTTTATAATAAATAAATTAATTTTTTTTTTTTTTTGCTTATTATATTAATAAAAGTTATATAAACTTTTAATAACGAAAAGAACTTTTAAATATATAAAAATTAAACTTATAAAACTAAAACCTATTTAATTTAAAAAAAAGATTATTTATAATATTCATAAAAGCCGAAAATATATTATATAATATGTCAGCAGTCATAGTGATCGAATACAGGAATCTGGCGTAATTGCGCTATATTTAGTTCTCTAAGTTCTAAAAAAGGACAAATCTAATCTGTGGGCAATCGCCCTTATATATACGATTAGGTAACAAAGGATTATCAGTGGACAAAGGCTGTCGCAGGCAGCATTCTGCTACCTAGCCTAAACAAAGCCCACCAGCCGGTAGTACCTGAAAGCACCAATTGCCGATACGCCTTTTTGCGTCAGGTAACCGCGGCTGGAACGTCCGAAAAGTCCAAAATCAAATTTAAAAATAACCAATCTGTATAAGGATTAAACCTTAATTTCTGTATTATTTTTAATATCTTTCGACTTTTTAAGTATTTTTTTAAGTCCTAGGTCCCGTACGAACCGTTTAAAGTCCGTTTTGTTAAGTGGCTTTATAAGCCCGTTTGCAAGGTTATCTTTGCTTTTTACGTATTGAAAGCTAATGTTTTCTACCTGCATTTTCTGTCGTACGTAATAATATTTAACTTTGATATAACGTTTTTTTCGTAACATTTATATTTCCTTTACCTATTTAAGCATTTTTATATTATCTTTTAAGATAGGAATGGGATTTTTAGGTATAAGCCTTAATTTTGTTAAAAAGTTCCTAATTTTTGTTATTTCCGTTATAGTTATTTTTACATTTATATATTCCGTTTTTATGGTATATTTTATAATAACGCTTTATAACTTTAAAATCCAAAATACGGACGTTTTATTTATAAAAAATATGTACCTTATAATGGATTTTGTTAATTTTTAATTATTTGTAAAGCTTATATCCATTATTCCGAATAACCTGAAGTTGTTATATTTTTAATACGGATAATTTCGTTTTAACTTTTTATACCGAAAAGATAGGTTTGCTGTATTATTTAGGTAACGTGGCAATTTTTTAATACATTTTTGGTATTTAGGTAATAAGTTATTTAAAAATTTAGCCTAAATTAAGGTTATAAACGTTATATCCGGTTTATTAATATAATTTAAAAAGTTAAATTTTTTTACTAGATTCGTATATTCGAATATATTTTCCTTATTAGTTTTATTTTCGTATTTA
Organism: Monosporascus sp. CRB-9-2; assembly: GCA_004155915.1. Taxonomy (NCBI): domain Eukaryota; kingdom Fungi; phylum Ascomycota; class Sordariomycetes; order Xylariales; genus Monosporascus; species Monosporascus sp. CRB-9-2. The sequence goes on from QJOA01000003.1 coordinate 355,900, forward strand.
ATAACGTACTTTAAATAATTTTTAACGAATAATATAAGTTTTTTTCGTATTTTGTTTAGCTTAATTAATTTTAATAACTTTTTATTATATTATTATTAGTTTAGTTTAACGTCGTTAATTGGTAAGGAACGGATAATTCGTATATTTAGGTATTAATCTGTATTTTTTTAATTTTTAATAAGAATTCTTTTAACGATTTTTTTAGTAACGTTTTTAAATTGTTATTTATTAATTTCGAAAAGTAGGAAATTATTAACGTATAAAGCGATAACGTACCCGGTTTTAGGATTATAGTAAATTGTATTATCCGAAATTAATGGGTAAAAGCTTAATTTCGTAAGTATTTTTTTAACTTTTTTCTGCTAAGCAATTTCGACCTATTTTAGGCCGTATAAGGGGTTTATTAATTTAATAACTTTTTTAGGGAAAAAACGGTACGTTTTTTTGTTTTTTGGGTACGTATCGAAATATTTTTTTAATATAAGGAATTGTTTTATATAAATATTTTCTTTTAGTTTATTATTTAGGTACGTAACGATAAAATCGATCTGGAGTATATGCCAACTTAAATAAGTAGCTAGAGTTATTAGGATTTTTTAATGTATAGCTTTTACGGTATTCGTTATTATTTTATTATAATTTATTCTTTTCCGTTATATAAATCCTTTTGCGTAAATACGTGTTTTATATTTATTTAGTTTTTTTATAGATATATATTTCTTTTTTAATACCTATTTAATATTAATAAGGTGTTTATAAGCTTTCTTGTTAAAGGGCGTAAATTTAAAGGTTTTACGTAAAAGGTTTTTTTTGATTTTTGTAAAAATTATTTTAAGTTATATCTTTCGTTTTGGGCCTTTTATAACTTCCTTTAAGGACGGGCCGTCGTTTATTACTGTAAATAGCTTATAAGTGGTGGATAACTTGTTTAGGTTAATATTTTTTAAATTTTTAAATTTAAAAATGTTATTATATTTATTCATTAGCATATTAGCCATTTATGTCGGCAGTTGTGGTGATTTGTTGAAAGGGCTTTGAAGGAAACCAAAGGGCTTTGATTTGTGGCCCTAGGATTGCAAGGACAAAAGAGCTGAAGCTATATCTGGCTGCTCCCACCCCCAGTTGCAAGTGACTAGACTTAGACAGCAACCTAGACTGAATTGCAACGCATTTGCCTACAATTTATTAGTATTTGTAAATATTTCGGATAGCTTGATCGACGTTTCCGTATCCTTTAAAAAAGTCGTTCTCGTCGACGTTTGGAACGAAATGGAAGGTATATAAGCCCCTATCGCCTTTTTCGCCCTTTTGGGTTAAAGCTAGCTTTAGTTCGCGCATTAGCTTAAGGGCTTTGTTTAAGGCTTTCAGGGTATATAGCTTAGGAATTGTCTTTTTTGGGCGTCCTCTTTTACGTTTAATTTATTTAATTTCTTGGTCCGTATCGTTCTTTGAAACGACGTTATCGTCTTTGTTCTTTATTCCGATACCCTTTTATTTTTAACGGTATTTCAGGCGTTTTTATACGGGTTATAGAAGCGATCGAATATTATCTTTAAAGTTGGAAGGTTTCTTTAATTTTTCCAGGTCTTTATAAATTGTAATATGTGGTGTTATAAGTAACCTACCGCCCTTTAAAAGTTATACCTTGTAATTATGCGTCTTTTAATAACCTAATAGCATACTTTTTGCTTTATAGGTTACTAACTTTTTTAATTTAGTTCTATAGTTCTTATTAATCAGGATTATGCATTTGCTGCCGAAAATTCGAAAATAATTATTATTAGGCTTATATAATTTATTAGGTTCGCATACGTTTTTAAAGTATTCGATTGGTATTATATTCTTTATTATAGATTATCCAATTCTGTTAATTATATATATTATAGCTTCCATTATTAGGTCTTAAAAGTATATCGGGATTTTTATCTAGGTTAAAATCGTACGAATTTCGTCCTGCAAAAACTAAATACCTTTTTCCGCAATTCCGTTTTAGTACTGGTTATAAAAATTAAAAATTACCAGTTTAATACCTTTAACTACGCAAAATTTCTCGATAATCGATATACCGAACTTTCTACCGTTATTTAGGCGTAAAGTTTTCACTTTTTTACTTCAACCTTTTACGTTAAAAGGGGTTATTTTTAGACGTTTAATTATCCGTATAATATAAACGCATAAACTTTATTATATTTCGTTTTTGGTTTTAAATAAATAATATTTTTTATAACGTAAAAGATCGTTTATAATAAAACCGAAATAATTGTTATTTTTAATGTTAACGGGCTTAACTAAGCTTATATCATACCAAATAATTTTTCTTACGTATTACCCCTATTGCTAAAAATTTATAAATAAAATTTTTTATATTTTTTTTCGTTATATGCTATATAAAGTAACGCTTTTATTTCGTTAAGGTTTAGGTTTATTTCCGTGGACCTTTTAATAATCCAAACTAATCGTTTTATGCTAAGGTAGCAAAAACGGCGGTATTAAAGAATAATTTTCTTTATTATTTCGTTTATTATATAAACCTTTTTATTTTTAAAAACGTTAACGAACACCTTTTTTAGGTTACCGTCGTCCTTACCAAGTGCCTGCCCTAGCACGTATCCTTATTAATAATTCTTGTCGTTCGTCGACTCCGGGGCCTTAATAATAGGCTCCGGCTTCCCATAAAACCATAAAAAAAAACCTTTCCGAGGTACGTTAATTATTATTAACTGGAACCCGTTAAGGTTTACCAGAATATTCTTATTCAAATATTCTCCCTTTTTATAATATATCTTTCCAAAAAACATTTTTAAAAAAAAGTTGTTAATATGTAACGTATACTTTACCATAATTTCGTTATTCTCTTTACGGGGCCCCTTTAAAGGCCACTTTACTATCCTAACGGCAATAGCGACAATAGGTCCTCTACCTATTATAATATAAATTCCCTTATTTTTGATATCTAAAACCAAACTCTTTTCGAAATCCTTAATATTATTCGTAATATTAACGTTCGCTTTTAAGTCCTAAAATAACCTATCTTTATTATCCTCTATAAATAAATAAACGTACAACAACATGGTACTGCCCATAATAATTGCTTTAAAGCTCTTAATCGCTATAGCCTTAAGGCATTTAGCCACTATAGCTACCTTCTAAAGCGTTTTGCCAGCGCTATTTTTAACGGTCGCTTTAAGGCTCTCGATTATTAAAGCTTCAGGGCAGTCGGCCTTTATAGCTTCAGGCCTATCGTCCTTTATAGCAGTTGCTTCCGGGATGTCAGCCCCTTAAAACGTTTTATCATACCACTACATAAGGTTCTAAAACTGTTATTCATTAATATAAACGCTAAATGGTTTTTTACTGGAACGGTATAAATTTTCCAGGCCTTTAAAAATAAATTGCTTTTTACCCGGTCCACCGCTACAGGCGTTACCGCGGATATTACGAAAACTGTTACTTTAGTTATTGTTATTCCCTTAACGTTAACCTCGCTTTCTTTTTTTCCCTTTGCCGTTTTTCTCCTTTTATGGTTCAGGATAATCTTTTGCCAAATATCCATACTTGCCACAATTAAAGCAAAGTAACTTTCCGTTTTTATTCCATACGGGCTTATTATCTCGGAAATTATTATTATTTCCCTTACTTTTATTCCTTTAAGCGTTATAAAACCGTCCGTTATTTTTCTTCTTATTGATACGGTTATAGAACTCGTTATTAAAATCGTCGATCAGTTACTGGAAAAAGTAATCCGTCTGTTTAAATATTAATTATATCATTTTATACCAGCTGTCAGCACGGTTCTTTATAGCAATAAGAAACATTATAATATACTTTTCGGTTTTAAATTTTATACCATAACCTTTCATTTTTCGAAGTAATTTTTGAAACTTGGTAGTAAATTGTATAAGGTCTTTTTTATTGTATATAATCTTATTAAGCTCCTTCCAAAAAAACCTTTAACGGGCCTTACCTATCGCTACATAGGTTTTTCGTAAAGTCTTTAATATCTTTATTCCCTTTTTAATACCTATAATTAACTTAAAGGACATCCTTTTGCAGATTTTAGTAATAACCTTCGCCAAACGCAGCTAATTAATTTATTTCAGCTTTATACCGTTCTTATAACTAATTTTTTCCAATACAAAATTAAAAACGTTATTTTAAAGCTTTTAATTAACCTAATCTAACAGGTAATTTTCTTTATCCAAAAAAAAATCGAAACGTTTTTATCGAAGCTTCGAATCGTTATTAAACTTTTTAAAATTCTTCTTCCGTTTTTTTAAACGAATACCTAATTCGTTAAAGTTATCCGAATTACTGAAGCTGGAACCGGAAAAGCTGCTGGAAAAACTATAATATCCTTTCCAACGCTTCGGTAAATTCCTAAATAACCTTAAAAAAAAGGATAAAGGTAATAAACTATCTAAATTATCAGAATTTCCGCGTACCATTCCCTTTCTCTTGAACGGTAACTTTACCTTTTTACTTTTCTTTTTTTTCAAGGGGTCGGGTTTTTTAATAAACCACCTCCTGGATTTCTTTTCGCCTTTTTTCAAAGGGTTAATCTTTTTTACGTCGCTTTTTTCGGGCATTGTAACAGGCGCTGCAACCGGTGCTGTAACGGATTCTACAACGGGTGCTGTAACGGGTGCTGTAACGGGTGCTGTAACAGGTATTGTAACGGGAACTTCCTTCGAGTTACTTACCCGAGCTATGGGCTAAACGTTCTTTAACGCTTTTGCTTATATATTTATATTTCGCGAACTCTTCGAATTTCGTAACGCTTTATCTCCGAATATATCCAAGAATTTTATCATTATATCGTTTAATCGTAACATTATTTCGTTAATCTTTTGGTTTTAAAGCTTTATATTTTTAATTTTATCCTCGACTTGTTAATATTTATCTTTCCGTATTTTAACGTTTTATCTAATTCCATTTATATTGGTACCCAAAAACGTATAAAGTTTATTTAAGTTTACTTCGGTATATTATCTCTGGATTAAGGTTTTAAACTTTTTCAAGTTTGCTTTTAACCTTTATTACTAAGGCAACGGGTTATTTTCCATTAAAAATACCTTTTATTTTTCCGCCTGCTTTCCTTTATTATAAAATTCTTTATCTTAAAAAACCTTTTAATCGTATAAAGGTTCGGGGTAAAAAAAGGAAAAAGGTTATCGTTTATATATTTCCGTCCTTTAAAAACGAAGCCGTTATCGGATAAGTTGTTAATTTACTTAACGGGAAATTTCCTAAAAGTTTTACGTTTTTTTGCTATCGTTAACTGCTACTTAATTTTTTTCTAAATCGTTAATTAAATAATTTTCTTTTAAATTTTTTATTTTCTTTATTAATTTAGCTTTTAAATTTATAATTAACCATTTTGTATAACGTATTACGGTTGCTAATTAACCAAAAAATGTTACCATATCAACAGTTATAATAATGGAATGTAAAAATCTGACGTAATTACTTTATATTTGGTTCTTTAAGTTCTAAAAAAGAACAAATCTAGTTCGTAAGCAATCGCCCTTATATATACGATTAAGTAATAAAGGATTATTAGTGGACAAAGGCTGTCGCAGGCAGCATTCTGCTGCCTAGCCTAAACAAAGCCCACCAGCCGGTAGCACCTGAAAGCACCAATTGCCGACATAATAATATAAAAGAAAAAACGGCTTTAGTAATAAAATTCGAGTTTTAAAAATTAACGTTAAAAATTTTAAAAAGAATTTATTAATATAATTTATGATAAAAGGAATTTTAAATCTTTATTAAAAATATAAATAAAACTAATAATAATTAAAAAGTTATTAAATTTATAAAAAAAAGAAAAAAAAAGAAAAAAAAAAGAAAGAAAAAGAAAAAAAGGAAGTAAAATTAATAAATAAATAAAGTATTTTTATTAATATTTTATTTATTTAATTTAAATTATTTATTTCTTATTATTAATAATAAGATTTAATTTTAAATTTAAATATTAATATATTTTTTATCCGTTTTCGAAATATAAAAGGTTAATAATAATTGTTATAAAATAATTAAAATAAAAAATTAAGATATGCCCGGATTTATATTATATTTCATTTGTAAAAATTAACGCTAATTAAATAAAAGATTATTATCGACGGTATCCTGAACAAAAATATGCGCGCATTTTTTATCCGTTTCCGAAATGCGAAAGGTCAACGATAGTTATTGCAGAAAGATTAAAACGGCAAGATAGAAGGCGCCCGGGTTGATATTAATTGCTGCGAACTAAGGTAAAATACGTGTACTTTTTATAAGGTTATTAATACAGCCGGCAAAAAAAAAATCCGATTAATATTTATTAATGTAACGTATTATGGTCAAGTCGGACCCCCCTTACGCTCTACCTACCTAACACGCTACCCACTTTTAAAGCTATTAATAATATAATTCTTTAACGTAAATACTAATATTTTAATAATAATTTATTTAAATAATTCCATATTAAATAAAGCGTATAATAATATAATCCGGATTATTGTTATTATCTTTTTTACTTTCGAAAAACTTATCTTATTATTAATTTCGCCGAATTACGGTAAAACTTTTTTTCGAAACGGCTTTTAACTTTACTTTTACTTTTTTAACCGATATTATCTTTACGAATTTTCTGTTTAATTCGGGTTATACCTTTTTGCGTTTTTTAAATTTCGATTTATCGATAGTAATATTAATTAATTATTATAAATTTCGATAACGTTTAATTTGTTATTTTTTTCGTTAAAAGCCTTTTTAATTTTACGGAATAAAATCCCTACGGTAAGATTTCCGAAAACTGAATCGACTTTTACCAAGGAATTTTTAATAATATATACATCCCTAAATAGATTAAGCATTTTAATACCTAAATTATTCATTTACGCATAAAAATCGGAACGTAAAAAGATAAAAATTAACCTCAGTTTAAATATTTTCGTTATTTAACCCTTAACCTTAATATATTTATTATTTAACGTTTTTCGGTTTATTAATAAATTATCAACTTATAACTATTTATTTTTTTATAATATATTTTAAAATTATTATATCTTTTTTCCATACGTACGAAAACACCTAAAAAAAGTTTATTTTATTTATAACTCCGGAAACCCGTTCGAAATAACGCTTTCGGAACTAATAACGAAATTTCCGCTTTAAAATAAAAAAACTACTCATATTAAAAGGCTAAAAAACGTACGACACGTAGGCAAGCAAAAAAACGATATAAAATTTTTTTAAAGGCGTATCTATATAAAAGCTTCGGTAATATAACTGTTATAGGCGTCGACAACCAAAAGCTTTTATTTTTTAAAGTTCGCCGGCTTAATATAAAAAATAAAAACTTTACGTAACTATTTTAACTTAATTTTAATTTTAATCTAACTATTTTCAAAAGCAATAAAATATTAGTATTTATATGTTTTATTATCGGAATTAAAAAACTATTATTATTATACGTTACCGCCGTTAAAAATAATAAATAATAAAGAAATTCGTCCGTTAACGTTAACGCAAGTAATTATAATAATCCATTACCGTTTACAGGCATTTTTTAAAAATAGGAATTTCCTAAAAGTTTCACCGAAAATTAAAATGTTTTGTTTTATATCTTTTATTATCCCGATTCCGTCGGCATTATATTTATTACACTACTTAATAACTTTAATAATTAACACTTCGAAACGGTTAAATAATGCGTTCGTAAAAATCGGTAAAACACTATTTAAACGTTTATAATTAATTAATGTACCCTTAAAATTTTTTATATTAAGATAATAACGCAAAAAACGAATTATTTATCCTTTTTTAAAACGTTTAAGGTTACCTTTATTAATTAAAAGTTATTAAGCGTATAAACGAAATCGGAAATACGGTAATATATAACCTCATTAACTTTACATAATAAATTAATTAATTAATTCGTCCTTCCAAATTTATAATAATTTTTATTAAGATGTTTTAACCTTTTTCCGTAAAAATACGCCTTCGATACGACATATAATATATCTTTTATCGACCTGGTAACCTTTAAACGCAAAACGTAAAAGCTTTCCACGTCCCATCTCATTTATTACTTACACCGCGCGAAATTAAGCAAAAAAGTACATATCGTTCGAAAAAATGAATTCTAATAAAAACGGGTTTTTTAATTTTCTAAAATGTTATTAAAAAGCCATTTATAAAAAAAGAAATTAATAAGTAAATCGGAACGCATTACGGATATAGGGTGGCGCATTAAGGAAGTAAAGCGTAAAAGAGAGATCCGACTTAATTAATTAAAACTTGTTATATAAAGATAGTATAAAGTGGTAAAAGTATTCCGTTTATTTATATAATAACTTAACCGATATTTTATATATAATATAAAGTCGAATGAGTTTAAGTCTAATTATAACGGCTATAAGCTTAATTAATTATGAAACTTAATTATACGATTTATATTATCAGTAATATCGTAAAAGTTTAAGCAATAAAATTATAATTACGTTTAGTAATGATAAATAACCGTAAGTGATTTAAATAACCAATTATTATTGGGAATTAATATTAAACTATAAAAATAATAAGCGTATATATATTTATTTAAGTTAGAAATAATTAAATAGTTCGATTAGTTTATAATAATTAAGTTTCGTTAAGCCCGTCGAGCTCGTCGAGCTATTTCCTTTATTCGATTAGCTTAAAGTGTTAAACCTTATTTTTTCTATTAAACCTTTTCGAACCTGTTAGGGAAATTAAAACCTTTTATTAAAAATATTTATATATTTTTAACCGTTTTAAAAGAAGCTAATTTTCTTAATCATAATTTAATCTTTTCCTTTTTAAAATTTCGGCTTTTAAAAAATTAATCTATTTATTATATCCTTTGATAGATAACTTCCTTTCATTATTGTTATTTTATTTATAAATTAATTATCATATTTAATTAAATTGAAAAATAAAGATTTCGTTATAGACGTAATAACGTTTTTATTTTATCGAAACGTATTAACCGTTTCAGTTTTAATATATATTTTAATTTTTTTATCTTTGTTACAAGTTTAATAAAAGATTTATGAGGTTTATTTTAATTTTGAAAATCATTATACTGTATTAAATATATTAATATATATAGCTTTTACAATCTTTTCGAATCGGAATATGGGAAATTAATAATAAATAAAAACGATTAAAGTTTTAAAAACATTTTATCGTAAAGAAATTATTTAAGGCTTAATAATATTTTAACGAAGTATCTAATCGTTTAGTCCGGTTATAGAATTAAAAAAGAATTATTACGAAAACGTAAAATCGAAATATTATAGCGAAGAATTTAAGGTACGGAAGCGATAAAAAAATTTAAACGTTTAAAGCGAAAATAAAAAGAATTAAAAACTGAAATAGCCGTATTTATATAAGTTATCTTTTTTGTTCATTGGTTTAATATTGAAAGGATGAATTAAATATCGTTAGGTTACGTGAATTGAAAATTTAACTTTAACGGTTTCGGCGTTATTAATAACAATCTTTAGGGATCGTTAAAGATTTATAAAGTTTTTTACGAGTTATTAAATATTTTCGAAGTTTAAATAAATTTTTAGTTTAATCAGGTATTGAATAAATTCGTTTTATTTTTATCTATGTAATATTGTTTTTATTTTATAAATTAATATATTTTTAACCAAAATTCGGTTTCGTTTTGTATTAATTTAATCGTATTTATTATTAATTCGAATAAAGAAATATTAAAAATTAGATAAAGTTTAATTTTCGGTAATAATTTTATTTTGTAATTAAGTTTTAAATTTGTTTTTAATAATTTTATATAAATTAATATCTTAAAATTAAGTTCTTTTTTATAAAGTTGCTTAGTTTGGATATTTTTAATAAATAAGTAAATTATTTCTTTTTCCGAAAAATCCCTTTTAACCCTTTTTGGTTATAATATTCATTTATTTAATTACGTACGAATTTAAATTTAAATTTTATTTCGGTTTATAATCATTCTATTTATTTTAATATTAAATAACTTTTTTATACATCATTATAAAATTTAAATATAAAACTAAAATTAATAATTACTACCGTTATTTTAAAAATTTTATAATAACTTATATTATAAATCAATTATAAAATTAACAACTTTCAAATTTAATTATTTGGTTATATATAATATAATATCGTAAATATACTTTTAACGTTGAATTAATTTATTTTATTTATTCGTTTATTTTCGATTTAAATACGGTAAATAATTTATAATTTAGTTTAAGTTAAGTTATTAGTTTTTATAAAAATTTCGAAATAAAGATTATATTTTTATTTAATATAATTTCCGTTAAAAATCCGTAAATATTTAAGATATGTTTAAGAAAAATATATCCGACTTATTTTATATCGGTATTTTTATTATATAATAAAAAATAAGAAAATTTCGAAAATCGATCAATAATAACGAAAATATTGTCGTAGTATACTTTTATAGCTGGAGTTTTTAATAGAAAAAGCTTAATAATAAAATTAACTATAATAAAATTTATCGTTATTTATAACTACTAATCGTAATAGTTTTCCGTAAGGTTTATATAGTTATGTTTTTGTTTTGACGTAAGTATCGTCTTATTATATTATTTTTTATACCGTTCATTTTATTTTAAAAAAGTAATATATTCGTTATAAATGTTTTCAAATTTTGTAAATTTCTAGATGTTTATATAATTAATATTTATATATATTTCGTATTAAATTGTTTTAAAGTTTTTTCCTCTTTAAATATTAATTTTTCGTTATTTTTTAAATGAATTATTATTATATTATTATATATATTAATATATATTAATGAAACTTTTTAATCGTAATAATTTGTTATTAATCCAAATATTTTTCGGTCGTTATATTAAAAATTGTTTGTTATATTTTGATTTTAAGTTTTTGGGTTAGGTAGTTTATTAAATACGTTTATTTTGTTATTTTCTATTTTTTTGCGTTAAATAACAACGTAATTATATATTAATTAATTTTTATATTGTAAAAAAAAGTGTATAATGTTTTCATACTTCTTATATATCTTAATTTGATATATATTACCCCTAAAATAATGTTTAAACTTTTTAAAAAGGTTAACGATAGTTAAAAAGGTTTTATTATATATAAGATAATTTAATTCGGTTTTATATAATTTATAAGAATAAAAGGTAATAAGGTAAAGGTTTTTTAATTGTTTTGATATTTGATTATAATTTTTAGCTTAATTAATTACTTAAAGTTATATAGAATTAGTATTAGTTTATTAATTAACTTATTTTGAATTTTATAAAAAGCTTTTAAATTTTTTTGGCCTTTAATAAAAAAAGAATTTTTGTAAGTTTTATTAATAATATAATTATTTTGTTAGAATTACGTATAAATCCTTTATAATAATTAATAAATTTAAGAAATATTTATATTTTTTTTAACGTTAACAAATAATATTCATTTCTTAAATGCCGTAAACTTTTTAGGATTCATTTTAACATCTTTAAAACTAATAACGTCTTTTAAATATTTTATCTTTTGCGTATAAAACATGGTCTTTTCGGCGTTAATTAAAAAATTCACGTCTTGTAACGTTTAAAAATTCTTATAAAAACTTTTTTTGAATTCTTTTTTTTCGAATAAATTAGGATATTGCCGAGGTAATATATAACGAAAATATTTAAAGATTTTTGTAATATATAATTAATTATTCGTTAAAAGCTTACCGGTATATTTGTAAATCCGAATAATAAAATAAGGTCTTTAAAAGGTCGTATTTAGTTTTAAAAGTTATTTTTATTCATTATTTAATTTAATCCGGATTTAGTTATATATTTCCTTTTAGTATAAAAATATAAATTATTAAGTTTCGTATAAGCAATTTCTTTTTTTGATAATTAATAATAAAGGGATTTTATTTTTAATAATGCAAGGTCGAATAGGTTCAAACCTTGTTTTCCAAGCTGAGCCAAATATACAGAAAATTATTATACGATATAATTTGTACGATAAATACTATATCCAATATCTTCGAACACGATAACTGATTAATAGTTTTACGGTTAGAATAGATTAATACCTCGGTCCCATAAAGCCTTATTTTAAAGCCGATTAATACGTAATTACCGATAAGCTTCGACCCTGGTAAACTTTATGCCCGCTGGCTCCACGGTTCGGCAGGGTCAGATGATGTAACTTAGGAAATGTTAAGCTTTGCGCGATAAACCTTAAGAATAAACCTTAAAGGCAAACCTTAAAGGCAAACCTTAAAGGCAAACCTTAACGGCAAACCTTAACTACGTATAAAAGGCTGGCATCTTTCCGAGCCTTCGCTAGTCTTGATCGTTCCCACAGTACCTCGAGTTACCTAAGACACCATGCCACGCAAGTCCGAATATGCGATACCGGTAGTCCATGGCCGCAGGACTACTACTGAAACCGTCTTATTAACGGTACAGAATTACCAAAAAATTACCGGACGAGTTAAGACTATCGACATTACTATCTATCCAAAAAATCTTTCTCAAAATGATCGACTTCGGCTTTTATTTTTAATAATAATATCGTTAAACTATTAATATTTAATAATAAGTTATAATTTTCCATTTTTCTTTGCTACAAACAATATCAAATATTTTGTTAATAATTTAAAACGTTATATATAACCTTTTTTTAATTTCTTTCGGAATAATTACGTAATATATTTTATTTTGTGTGAGTTAAGCTTTAAATCAGGTAAAAGTAATTATTTCTTAATTTTATTTTTTATAAGGTAATAATTTTATTTTAAGTTTTTTAAAAATAATCTTTTATATTAGTAATATTTTAGTAATTTTTTAATTATTTACTTTAATAACTTTTTAAGCTTTAATAATAAATCGTTATTTATTTACGAAAATCGTATTATAAAGTTTATAATAATACGTCGTATTTTCTTAATATATTCTTTGTTTATTACGTATTTTATTCGTTTAAGTAAAAAGGTTTTTATTATTTTTTATTATTTATATTTGTTAACCTTATTAATTAAAACCAAAACTTTTATCGTCCGTATCGGTTAAAAATTAAATAAAGTTTATTTAACCCATTTTTAACCGATAGTTAGGTTATATTATTTTAATCATAATAATCCGAAAATTAAATCGTAATTTTTTATTAAAGTAATATCGAAATTAATAATATATTTCTTTTTAATAAAAGTTTTAAAGTAATTAATTTTATATTTGACCTATTTGTCGTTATAATTAAAATTTTAACTTTCGGTATTTGTAATCTTATAAAAATCGTTTTTATTTTGTTATAATAATTATAACTTATTTATTATTTTTAAAGTAATATAGTTTTTTTATATTATTCTGTAATTTATTATTACGGTGTATTAATGTTTTTAATTCGTATTTATATTATAATTATTTCGTTTTTTAGTACTATTATTATATTTTTCATTTCTTTAAAATATTGTTATCTACCTTTATTTCATCTGTTAACCAAAAGCTTTTTTATAAGTAACGTTAATTTTTTAGGTTATTTTTAAGTTTTATAATTCGTTTTAAAAGTTACTTATTTCCCTTTTATAGTTATTAGAAATATTTATTTTGTCGCTATAACGTAAGTTTTAAATTAATAATTTACATTCAGGATTTTTTTAAGAATATATTTTAATTTTAAAAACTTATTTTTGTAACAAAAAAAAAGAATTAAAGAAATTCATTCAAAAATTTTTTTAAAACATATAGCGTTTTACTAAGTTTTCGGTAAACGTTAATTAAAATTATAAATTTGTAATTATCTTTTAGTAGTATTTTATTATTATTTTCTGAATTAATGTTTTTTCGTTTAATAATTATATTAATCGTAATAATAAAAGGCGTTTCTTAGAAGATAACTTTCTTTAGTTAATTTTTAACTATTATTAATTTATCGATTCCGTTTTAAATTACTATTTTTCGTAAATATCGGTATTATTTTTAGTTTTTAGGGATGTTCTTTATTTAATTATTATATTTGTATAATTCGTTTTATAATATACTTTTATAATTTTCGTATATTCCGTATTAAAGTTATTTGTAGTTAATAACGTAAAACTTTCCTTACAGATTAAGCTTTTTTAAATATAAATTTTCGTTTTATTTTTGGTATTTTTTCGTTTAAGCGTTAAATATTACTTAATTATTTCTTTATTATTATCGCTATCATTAAAGTAATAAAGTATAAATTTTAAATTTTTAAAATTATTTCCTAAAGGTTAGTTTGCTAAAAATGACTTTTTTAATTGCTACTTGAAATAATTTTTTAATTTTTATTTAATTTTTGTGGTGTATTTAATAAAAGCTTATATTCATTCTGGACGCGAATTATATTAGTTATTTTTTTTGGTGGCTTTCTTCCGTTACTGGCCTTCGGAAATTAAATTTTATTATCCTAATTACTTTTAGCTTTTATATTATTATATAATATATTTTTATTTTCCGTAATTATAATAAATAAGTAAACTTTTTAAAATTAAATAGTTTTTAATTTAATAAGTTTTAAATAAATACCGTAAAATACCGCAAATAAATTCCTTTTTTGTAAAATAACTTTAAAATACTGTATTTTCGTCTTAAAATTTTTTAACCTTTTTTAAATCAGTGATTATTGATTTTTACGTTTTTAACGATATATTTGTTAAAGTTTATAATTTAATCTTTTTTAAAAATTGCGTTTTTAACGTTATCTTAATCTTTTATAAAATATATTAACTATAATATCTTTTTTATCGCTTTTATATCCGGGTATAACAATTAAAATATTAAATATTATAGCATATTTAAGCCTTAGTTTTTTTAATTATATTAAAAAGATTTTCAAGTTACTTTTCGTTTTTTATCGGAATTTATAAAACTATAGCGGAATTTATTTTCGAAATTAATATAATATTTAACAATGTTTTTATTAATCTTTTTATCGGATTTTTTATTTTTAAATAATTTCGTAAAATAAATTTAGATTAATTTACGGCATTTTTAATAAAGTAAGTTATTACGGTAAAAATTTAAACTAGCGGGTTTTTTAATTTTAAAAATCCAAAGTGCGTTTTCTTTAGCGCAAAATTTAAATTTTATTTTAATTTTATTTTTATAATTATTATAATTAACGTTTCGGTTTTAACTTAAATTAATTTTATTTAAAATCATTAAATAATATCATCAAATATTATTTACAATATAACGGTATTATTAAATAAAAATTTATAACGTATAATAATTATAAATTTAGTTAATTATTAAACATAATCGTACTCTTTATGTTAATAATAATATTATAAAAATTTAAGTAATAAAATATTGATTTCTTTTAATAATAATAAATAACTTCAAATAATTTAAATAATTAATTATTATTATAAATTAATATTATTTAAGTTATAAAAAAATAAACGTTTATTTATTTATTTTAATTCAATATATTCGAATTAATTTAAATAATTTATAGTAATCGCTTTTCGTTAAACTTATTAAACCTATCGAACTATATCCTTTACGCGACTGGCTCGAAATATTAAGCCTTATTTTCTCTATTAAACCTCTCCGAGCCGGTTACGTAAGCCAAGGGCCTGTATCGAAAATGTTCATACATCCTTTAACCGTCTGGCAATAAGCTAGGTTCTTTAGTTATAACACTTTTTTTTAAATTAAGTTCAATATATAAAAAATTATTATACGATATATTTTATACGATAGATATTATATCTAGTATTTTCGAATATAATACTAAATTAATAGTTTTTACGGCTAAGATAAATGAATACTTTTATTTTATAAAGCTTTATTTTAAAATTGATTAATATATAATTATCGGTAAGTTTTAATTTTAATGAATTTTATATCCGTTAACTTTATAGTTTCGTAAAGTTACATAATTTAATTTAAAGAATATTAAACTTTATATAGTAAACTTTAAAGATAATTTTAAAAGTAAACCTTAATTACGTATAGAAGGTTAGCAGTTTTCCGAGTCTTCCTTAGTTTTGCTCTTTTTACGGTATCTTTTCGCGTTATTTAAGATAATATGTTACGTAATTTTAAATATACGATACCGGTAATCGGTAATCGTAAAATTCTTACGGAATATATTTTATTTACTGTCTATAATTACATCAAAATTACCGAACGAATTAAAACTATTAATATTAGTACCGATCTAAAAAAAAAAAAAAAAAAGAAAAAATTAAAAGAAATACTGGTTTCGGTTTGTACTTTTCGAATATAATTTAAATTCTATGAAATAACGTTACTTAGTTACTATAAAAATATATGCCAAAAAAAATTTAATAATAAAAGAATTATTAATAAAACTTAAGAAAGAAAAATTAAAATTTAGCTTAACGATTTTAATGTCCAAAATTTAAAACGATATATAAAGAACTACGAACAATAATTTGCTCGGCTGCTCCGGATTGCGAAAACCGTCCAGAATTTCGACAAGGATCGACGTAGATAAAGGCGGGACAAGGCAGTTTGCGAAAGGAATGGATTTAGCAAAGCCTAGGAATTAAGATAGCAATCTATTATTTATTCAATCTTTACAGAGTTACGTCTCCTTTAAGGAGAATTTTATATCTAAAAAAGCGAAATAAAGATAAATCGAAAATGAAATAAAGATTTAGACTAAAAAGATTCGATATTATAACTAAAGAACTTGGCCTATTGCTAGACGATTGGAAGATATTTAGATATCTCCGATAAAAGGTCTTAATTTACGGTACCGGCTCGAAAGAGTTTAATAAACAAAATAAAACTTGGCATTTTAAACTAGTTAAGTAAAAAGAGTAACTTAACGGGCTCGACAAAACTCGGTTATTATAAATAAATCGAATTAATTTAAATATTTCGAATTAAAAGAAATATATATACGTTTATTATTTTTTTAATTTAAATAATTTCAATTTATAATCATAATTATTTATTTTAATTATTTACGATTATTTATTATTATTAAACATAATTATTATTTTATTCTTTAAAATTTTTAATATTATTATTAATATAGACTATATAATGTACTATATAAGCGAGCTATATATATAAGCGAGCTGTACACTTTTTACTGCCTTATAACAATTAATTTAAATTAATTATATTTCTTTTTGCTAACCGTATTTCTACCTTTAGCAGTTATTAACAGCATCTTTTTTGCCATTATTTTTCTGCCGGCCAAAGAAACCTGGTTATCTTTTATAATAAGTTTTCTTTTTTATATCAAAGCCTTATTTTCGTCGTTTAATTACGTAGGATCGAGTTATTACGGAATTAAGTTTTATAATACGCCTTTTAATACCCCGACGCGCCTTTTAATATAGCCTATAATTCGTTTTATAATTCCTTTCGTAACGTATTTTATGATACGTTTCCCGATATATTCTTGGATAAGAAAGCTGGCTTATTTAGGTTAAATATTCGCTTAATAATAGGTTTTCTGTCGGTTGGCTTTAATTCGTACGAAATGGGGATAATATTAGCTCGAACGCGTCGAAAGTTAGTCGGTCGCATAAAGGTTAAGAGGAAGGAACGGTATATGGCGTCGATAACAAGCTTTAATATAATACGTACATTTATTAAAAAGGTAGAAATACGGTTAGCGAAAAGAAATATAATTGATTTAAATTAATTAAATATATTATAGATGAATTATTTGGATTAATTGTTGCGAGGTGCCAAAAAGTGTACAGCTCGCTTTAGTAGTACGTTAATTAAATTTAATAATTAATTGAATTTATTATTATTATACCGATTAATAGTTAAAATAACGTTATTTAATAATTTTAAATAAAAATTAACCGATTTTAAAAGAAGATTTAATAGTTTAAAAATTAACTTAAAACTGATATATTAATTATAATAACCGTTAAATTAAAATTTAAAAGATCGAACTTTATAATAAAAAACAAAATATTTAAACGTTATTTATTTAAGCTAAAATATATTTTCGACTTTTAAAATTAAAACATCTGCCGAATTGAATTTTTGCCGTAATAGTTTCCTTTCTTAAAAACGCCCTGAGTTAACTTAAATTTATTATACCAAATTATTTAAAAATTAAAAAGTGCGATGAAAAGAATTATAAAAAAAGTTTCCGAATATTATATTAATTTCGAAAATAAATTCCGAAATAACTTTATTAATCAGGATAAAAAATAAACGGTAACCTGAAAACTTTTTTATTTATAACAAAAAATTAACGTTTAAATATACCGTAACATTTAAAAGTTTAATTATTAAAACCGGGTACGGAAACGATAAAAACGATATTATAATTAATAAATTTTATAAAAAATTACAAAAAAAATCTTAAAAATTTTTTTTAAGAAAAACCAGATTATAAATCTTAATAAATATATTGCCGAAACTGTAAAAATCGATAATCGACAATTTGAAAAACGATACAAAAAAAAGGGATATTTTATTCCGAAGCCAGGATACCCCAAAGCCAACTAAGAAAGGAAACGCGATTTACTTTCGACCTTTTACGGAACTTAACCAGGACCTATAGAGTTGGGAACCATTCAGTCCAGGAAAGACTCAGTTACTTGCTACAATTGCGGAAAACAGGGACATATTGTACGACAAGGACTAAAAGAGGCCAAAAAGCTGTCCCAGGTAGCGGTCAAGAGAGCTATTTTCCACCAAGTCAACCCTTGTCAAATGGCTCGAAAAGCACGAGGGATGGAAGGAACTGGGAAAGTGCAATCCAGCTCCCTATGTACAACAGAAACGACAACAAAGAAACGATCAGGCAGTATTTGACGCTTGGATAAAGGAATATCGAGAATAGGACGAAAACCTATGCCCAAGAGAGCCCGATCGATACGGAAAGCTTTACGCCGTTAACTATAGACAACCTTAATGCGGAATATACGAAGATTACAAAGAATATATCGTACGACGGATTATACGAATCTGGCGATAAGCCTTTAATTTTAATAATTAAACAGGCGACGACCTAAGAAACTAGAAGTGGTACCGATACCTGCGAAAAATAATAATATAAGACGAGATCGACGAACTAGCAGTATTTAAAAATTGGCCAAAAAGAAAAAGTTGCTCTATAAAGGACCACTTTTATTATTACGATTAATACGATTGCTAGATATAAAAAAAGTTAATTTAAATAATAATGAAAAAATATTGCCAAACAATAGTTACGGACTTATAGCTTTTATTAACGTTTACCGAAGATTTAATAAAACGATATACCATTTAAGAAGGAATTTAATTATTCTTTTTCTATGGGAACGAAGTTCTAGAACCAGAATACACCATTAAGGAAGCGTTCCAAGAGCAAGTTGCCAATTTGAAAGCCACGCTACGCCGACAAGACAGACACCTACACCAGCTACAGAAGCTAAACGAACAGCTTCTAGAACGAATTACGAAACTCGAAGTGCCAAGCCCCATTTTCTCCATTGAACCCCTTCGAGCCGGTCACGTGAGCCAAAACCCTTCATCGAAGATGTCCATATATCCTCCGACCGTCTGGCAATGGGCCAAGTCCTTTGGTCATAATATTCGATCGGTATAAGAAAGTTTTACGTAATTAATTATTAAAGAATTTAATATAAAAGGTATAATAATTAAAAAAAACATATCGTATAACAAATTACGCTTATATAATGATCAAGCTTTAACTTTAATAGTTAAATCAATAGAAACTCGAAAGATTAATAATAATACCGATATTTGTAAGATATAATAGAACCTAAAAAAATTAACAATCTAGGAATATTTAAAAGTTGGCTGAAAAATGATGCTCTGTAAAGAATTCTTTGCACTAGTACGATTAATCCAATTATTAAACTTTAAAAAGTTAATTCAAGAAACTATAAATAAACATTATTAAAAATGACTACGAGTTTATAGTTCTAATTAATATTTATAAAGCGACTAATAAAATGCCACGCTATTAAGAAAAAGTTAATTTGTTTTCTACGAAATATTTAAAAAATTTAAAACCAGAATCTATTATCGAAAAAACCTTTAAAAGCGCGTTGCTAACTTAAAAGTTATATAACAACGATAAAATAAATACTTATAGCAGTTATAAGAACTAAATAAATAATCTTTATACCGAATTTCAAATTTTAAAAATAACTTACAAAACTCACGTTACTTACAAAAAAAGAGTAAATTGATAGAAAGAATAGAAGTAAAAAATAATACCTTACAAACGTTTTGTACGTAGTAAGAGCAGGAGAAAAGAAATTGATTATAATATAAATACGAATTGAAAAAAATAGTATGCCGTAATAATAATTTAAGAGTTTATATAAAGAAATTATATCGCCCTTTAAAAATAAATAACGTGCCATATATATAAGCGAGTAATATATATAAGCGAAGTGCTTTTTAGCATTTCTTAGCAATGTACCTAAATAACTTAACTACGATACCTTAAATTAACTTAAGTTAATCGAATTTTTTGGGATTAATTACGTTTATAGCTTTTCGGCGAGTGTGCGTATTATATTAAGACTTATTAGGGGCGTTATATAACTGTGTTTTTCTATTAACCTATATACGACCGATTATCTTTAGCAGCTGTTAGCAGCAATTCTTTATTACGACTTTTCCGCTGGTTAAAAGAGTTCTTTATTTTATATAATAAATATTTCTTTTTGGAAACCGTTTGTTTTAATCGTATAATTACGTAGGTCTAGAGTTATTTCCAAATCAAATCCGATACGCTCTGTTATAGATTCCGCGAAACGTTCCGTAACACCCTTTAACGCGTCTCTTAACGCGCCTTTGATGACGTTTTATAACGCATTTTCCGACGATATAACGTATATTTTTAACGATCGAGTCGAATAGGAAATGCTTGCGTATATAAATTAAAAATTCGGTTAATAATCTTCTTTTTCGTCGGTCGGCTTTAATTCTTACGAAATAGGGATAATATTAACTGGAACGCGTTAAGAATTAAACGGTCGCGGGCGGGTTATAAAGAAGGAATGGTAATATAGCGTCCGTAATAAGCCTTGATATAATGCGGACATTTGCCGAAAACCTATAAAGATAGTTAGCAAAAAATTATTCGATTAATCTAAGTTGATTTAAAGTGTTACGGTTAAATTATTTAGGTGCATTATTAGGAAATGCTAAAAAGGGCTTCGCCTATATGTGTCTCTCGCTTATATATGTAGCACGTTAACAAATAATTACGATAAGGATATTAAAACAATTTTTATAAAATCGAAAATGTTTAAAGTTAAATATTTTATTATAACGACGGATAAATTAAACGTAAAATTAATTACTTTAAAACGTTCGTTAAGGAACTATATATATTATCAAGTTCGATATTACTTTAATAAAAAATTAGAATATAACTTTCGAATTCTTATATTTAAAATATTATAATCTGGCAATAAATTAAACATTGGCAAAGTAAATCCCACATTAATTTTTAACGCTGCGTAAGATACAAACAATATAAAAATTTAATCGTAGATTTATATAATCAACGAATATAAACATAAAAATGTAACCGAACTTTTATTACTTAAAGAAATACGATATATAATAAGTGAAAAAACATATTAAAAATTACGGCGTATTATTATAAATATAAGTGTACGATGCCGATAAATAAATAAGAATTTATAAACAGAACTTAAAAGTGATTAAAAATATATAATTAAAATATTACTATAATATTACGGTATAAATAGAGAAAGCGCTACGAGAGCCGCCGGATTAGGCGGAAAGCGTCGCCTTTTTAAAGGGTAAGAGCAGTACGGAGAAAACAGTAATAAAAGGTCGAGAAGCAGGTATTATATATTTAGTCAGATCTCTTACGTATAGGATCACTTTTACCTGGAATCCAGTTTCGAGCCTCTATACCAACGAAACGTCTAACTTTAGCATTCTTCTTATTTCTTTTTCTTATCGTCTATAATAAATCCATCCTTTACCGCCGAAGTTAACGGACGTAAGCTGCTAGCCGCTTTACTTTATTATATGACAGTAATGATCTCCGTGCCTTTTTCGATTTTCTTCTACTATATACGTCGTTCGAAATAATCGGTTCGTTTACCTTTCACTGTCGATAATTACTTACTCGCTTTCATTTTCCTAACCGAATAACCGCTAACTCGATAATTATGTCTTTACTTACGGTCGTAAATAATCTGAACGAAAATTACTTAACTTTTTTTTAATACTTTAAAAACGAAAGTGTAAAATTAAACCGCGAAATAAATGTTAATGTTTTCGATTAATAACATAGTGTTTACCGGGCGTAATTAAATAATATTTGCTTTATTAAGCTAACTATTTAAAAAGAAAATCTAAATTAACGTTAACGGTATTTTTAATAAATTAAAAACTTACGTAAAGTTGTCTTATAAACTTTTCTTTATAAATTCTTTATATTTCTAACCTTATTTGTATACGTATTGCGCCGCTATGCAGTTAATAATTAAAGAATATTAAATTAAAAATTCAAATACAAAACAGTTTAAAAGTTCTTTTATACATTTATAAAGGTTATAAAATTAAATTTTAATGTAACTGTAAAACATATATTCGTCAATTTACGCAATTAAATCAAGTAATTAACAACTGGTATATAAACCGGAATGACGTTAGAAAAGCGAATAAAGTACGGAAAAGCTTTTCTTATTTTAGTATATTAATAGTATAATTAGCTAATTATTCGTTTTAAATTATAAATTCTTTTAATAGATAGCTAATATTATAATACGTTTTGGTTTTTTATTGCAGTTATAGGCTGTCGAATATTAATAGCAAGTCGATATTTAACAAAAATAACTTATAAATTCTTTTAACGTTTAATATCACGTAGAATATAAATATATTTACTAATAAACGATATTATTCTCCTTAAAGGAAACGTAACCGTATAAGCAAAATTAAATAAAATAATAAATTGCTATTTCAATTTCTAAACTTCATTAAATCCATTTCTTTCGTAGCTCTTATTCACGTCGATTTTTGTGTAGGTTTTAAACTATTTTTGCAATCCGAAATAATCCGGTATATTATTATTCGTAATTCTTTTTATATCGTTTTAAAATTTGATGTAACGGTTATGGGCTTAATCAATTATTAAATTTAGTTATACGATTTATGTTAGCAATGGTACCGTGGGAATCTAAGTAATAAGGTAATAACCACGTTTAGTAATGGTAGATAATTATAGATAATCTAGATAATTAATTATTATTATAAGCTAGTATTATTTAAGTTATAAAAATAATAAGCGTATATATATTTATTTTGGTTCGAAGTATTCGAACTGGTTCGATTTATTTATAATAGTCAAGTTTTATTAAGCCCGTTAAATCCGTCGAGTTATTTTCTTTATTTGATTGATTCGAATTATCAAATCCTATTTTTTTATTAAACTTTTCGAACCGGTTACATAAGTTAAAACCTTTTATCGAAAGTGTTTATATATTTTTCGACCGTTTGGTAATAAACTAAGTTTTACGTTATAATACAATCTTTTTCCATTTAAGATTTTTGCCCTTGAAAATTTATTTATTTATCGTATTATTTAGAAAATAAGTTTCCTTTTTTTATTATAATTTAATTATTATGTTTAATCGAATTAAAAAATAATAATTTCGTTATAAACGTAATAACGTTTTAGTTTTGGCGAAACGAATCGACCCTTTGGTTTTTTTATATTTTTATATTTTTTTTAATTTTCGTTATAAATCCGAAAACGAAATTTATAAAGTTTATTTTAACATTGGAAAATGCTTTTATTATATTAAGTATATTAATCCTTATAATTCTTTTAATTTTTTTGAATTAAAATACCGGAAATTAGTAAATAAAAAAGATTAATTAAAACCTTAAAAATGTTTTACCGAAAAGGAATTATTTAAGGCTTAATAATATTTTAATAAATTGTTTAATCTATTAGTCCGGTTACGAAATAAAAAGAAATTGCTACGAAGATATAAGATTAAAATATTAAGTTAAGAAATTTAAGGTACGAAGGCGATAAAAGAATTTAAGCATTTAAAGCGGGAATAAAAATAATTAAAACCCGAAATAACTATATCCGCATAAGTTTCCTTTTTTGCTAATTGGTTTAATAAAACGGATTAGGTATCGTTAAATAACTTAAATTAAAACTTTAATTTTAGCGGTTTCGGCGTTATTAATAAAAGTTTTTTAAAAGATATTAAACGTTTATAAGGTTTTTTACGGGTTTTTAAATATTTTCGGAATTTAAATAAGTTTTTTATTTAATTAGTTATTAAGTAAATTCGTTTTGTTTTCGTATATTTAAATCTTTTTTTTTCGTAAATTGGTACGTTTTTTATAACTTTTTTTGTTTTATATTAATTTTAATCGTATCCGTTTTTATTTCGAATAAAGAAATATAAAAAATTAGATAAAACTTGATTTTTGATAGTAGTTTTAATTTGTAGTTATTTTTTTAAATTTGTTTTAAATAATTTTATATAGATTAATATATTTAAAATCAAATTTTTTGTTAAATTATTTAGTTTAAATGTTTTTGGTAGTTAAGTAAACTATTCCTTTTTTCGAAAAGGTTAATTTTTTAACTGTTTTTAGTTATAATATTTACTTATTTAGCTATGTATAAATTTAAGTTTTATTTTTATATCGGTATATAGTTACTTTAATAATTTTAATATTAAGATTGTTTTAATATTAATCATTTCTTCGTATAGATTTTTATAAACTTTTTGTATAAAGTTAAAATTAGTAATTATTGGTATTATTTTAATGTTTTATAATGGCTAGTGTTATAGGTTAACTATATAATTGGTAATTTTTCGATTTAATTATTTTATTCGTAATTGACGTTATATCGTAAAAACGTTTTTAACGTTTAATTAATTTTTTTCGTTTATTCGTTTATTTTCGGTTTAAATACGTTAAATAATTTATAATTTAATTTAATTTAAATTAGTAATTTTTATTAAAATTTTAAAATAAAGGTGATATTTTTTTAATATAACTTTTGTTAGAAATTTGTAACTATATAAAATATATTTAAAATATATATATTGTTTTATATCGGTATTTTTGTTTTAGGGTAGGAAATAGGAAAACTTTGTAAATCGATCGATAATTACGAAAATATTATCGTATTATTTTTTATACGGTTAATTTTATTTTAAAAAAATAATATGTCCGTTATAAACGTTTTAAGGTTTTGTAAATATTTAGGTATTTATATAATTAATATTTAGATATATTTCGTAGTAGGTTTTTTTAAAGTTTTTTTGGTACTTAAATCTTCTTTGTTCGTTATTTTTCGGGCAGGTTATCGTTATATTATTATATGCGTTAATATATATTAATTAAAAGTTTTTTCTCGTAACAATTTATCGTTGTTATAAATGTTTTTTAATTATTATATTAAAAGTTATCTGTTATACTTTAACCTTAAATTTCTTTAAATTAAGTCGATTATTAAATACCTTGGTTTAATTATTTTTTAATTTTTTACAATAAATAATAACGTAATTATTTTCCGATTAATTTTCGTATTATAAAAAAAATTATAATATTTCTATAATCCGTATATATTTTAATTTAATATATATTATTTTTAAAATAATGCCTATATCTTTTAAGAACGTTAACGATTATTAAAAGGTTTTTGTCGTATATAAAGTAATTTAGTTCGGCTTTATATAATTTGTAAAAATAAAAGCCAATAAGGTAAAGGTTTCTGAAATTGTTTCGTTATCCGATTATTATTTTTAAAATATAATTCGAAACATTAATTTTTAGTTTAATTAATGACTTTAGGTCGTATATAATTTATACTGGTTTGTTCATTAAAGTGTGTTAATTTGTTAAAAGGTTTTTTATTTTTTTTAATATTTATTAAAATTCCTTTTTTTGGTAAAGTTTGTTAATAATATAACTATTTTGTTAAAGTTATATATTAAATTTTTTATAATAATTAATGTATCTAAAAAATAGTCGTATTTTTAACGTTAATAAGATATATTCATTTTTCAATTATTACGAATTTTTTAAGATTTATTTTGATATCTTTAAAGTAATAATATTAGTTAAAAGATTAACCTTTTATAACGTTTGTTAAATTTTATATACATATTTTGTGTGTTTTTTTTTTTTTCGAATAAATTAGAATATCGTCGAAGTAATATATAACGAAAATATTTAAATATTTTCGTAATATATGGTTAGTTATTTGCTAGAAGGTTACCAGTATATTCGTAATTTTAAAAAGTATAATAAAGTAGTCGAAAAATTCGTATCTAATTTTAAAAGTTATTTTTTTATTCGTTATTTAGCTTAAATTATATTTGGTTATATTTTTTCTTTAAGTTCAAAGATATAAATTATTTTACTTTATATGAGCGATTTTTAATTTCGGTAATTAATGGTCATAAGGTTTCATTTTTGATAATAATATCGTTAAGCTATTTATAATTAATAACGAATCGTAATTTTTTAGTTTTTTAATATAAAAAATATTAAATATTTTATTAATACTTTGAAACTTTATATATAACTCTTTATTTTCGTTTATTCTTTAAGTAATTACGTAATACCTTTAATTTTATTTGGTTTAGGTTATAAATAAGGTAAAAAGTAATTTTTTTATTATTTTTGAAAATTATTTCGTAATTTTATTTGTTATAAGGTAACAGTTTTGTTTTAAATTTTTTATAAAATAATTACTTATATTTATAAAGATTTGGTAATATTTTAGTTATTTATTCCGGTAACCTTTTAGGCTTTAATAATAGGTTATTATTTATTTGCCGAGATCGTACTTTAAGGTTTATAATAATACGCCTCATTTTTTAATATGCTTTTTATTTATTATATATGTTATTCTTTGAAGTAATAAAGTTTTTGTTATATTTTTATATTTATATTTGTCAACCTTATTAATCGAATAATAAAATTTTGTGTTGTTTTGTATATTAGTAAAAAGTAAAACGAAATATATTTGATTAGTTTTTTAATTTATAATTAAATTATATTATTTTAATTATAGTAATCCGATAATTATGTCGTAATTCTTTATTAAAATAATATCCAAATTAACATTTTAATTTTCTTTGCTGAAAATCTTGAAGTAATTCATTTTACGTTTAATTTATTCGTTATCGTAGTTAAATATTTAATTTTCAGCATTTTTGATTTCGTAAAAGCTTTCCTTGTTTTATTATAGTAGCTGTAATTTATTTATTATTTTCGGGGCGATATAACTTTTTTATATATTTTCGTAGTTTATTATTGAGGTATATTATTCTTTTTGATTCGTATTTATATTATAATTGGTTTTTTTTCTTATCGTTTTTATTACGTATAAAGCTTTTTTAAGGTGTTATTATTTATTTATTTTTTTTTTTTCCATCTTAAGGCTTCTTTATAGGTGGCGTTAATATTTGGGTTATTTTTGAGTCTGGTAATCCGTTTTAGGAGTTGTTCGTTTAGATTTTATAGTTGTTATAAATGTTTATTTTATTGTTATACCGTGGCTTTTAAATTAATAATTTGCCTTTTTAAGGGCTTTTTAATGATAAATTTTAATTTTAAATGTTTATTGCCGTAAAAAAAGAATGATTGAATTATTTTTTAAGGGCGCGACGTTTTATTAAGTTTTCGGTAAACGTTAATTAAAATTATAAGTTCGTAATTATTTTTTGATAATATTTCTTTATTATTTTTTAGCTTAACTTTGTTTACGTTTAATAAATATATTAATTGTGGCAATAACAAGGGTTTTTATAAAGTATTTTTTCTAGTTAAATTTTTTATTGCCGTTAATTAATTAATTTTATTTTAAGTTATTATTTTTCGTGAATATTTATATTATTTTTAAATTTTCGGGTCGTTATTTTTTTAATTATTAAAATTAAAACTTTATTATTCTATTTGTATAATTTGTTATATAATATATTTTTCATAATTTTCGGACGTTTTGTATTAATATTATTTGTAATTAATAATGTAAAGCTTTTTATATCGATTAGGTTGTTTTAGATATAAGTTTTAATTTTATTCTTAAATCCTTTTCGTTTAAACGTTAAATATTACTTAATTATCTTTATTACTATTATTATAATTAAAAAAGTAAATTATATTTTTTCAAATTCCTTCCAATTTTTGGTTTTTAAAGCTTTTTAATAAAAAATAAATGAATAAAAATAATTTTTTTAATTTTTTCTATATTTTAATAAAAGGTTATAATTGTTTCGCCCGTAAATTATATTAATCGTTTTTTTATTGCTAATTTTCTTTCGTTATTAACTTTCGGAAACTAAAATTTATTATCGTAATTATTTTTAACCTTTTTATAATGGTATAATATATTTTTATTTTCTATAATTATAATAAATAATTAAGCCTTTTTTAAATTAAATGGTTTTTAATTTTTAAAATTTAAATAAATTCCGGAAAGGGTCGAAAACGAATTACGGCTTTTTTTAAAATTAGCTTTAAAATATTTTAATTTCGAAATAAAATATATATTTTTTAAAAAAGCTTTTATCGCTTGTCGATTTTTAGGATTTTTATTGTATATTTATTAAAATTTATAATTCGATTTCTCTTAAATAATTCGCTTTTTAAATACTTTAAATTCTTTTATAAAATATATTAATTATAGTATTATTTCCGTTATTTTCGTATCCGGTTTTAACGGTTAAGTTGTATATATTATAATATATTTAAATCTTAATTTCTTTTGTGGTAATTAAAAAAGTTTTTAATTTACGTTTCATTTTTCGTCCAGATTAGCAAAATTATTTCGAAAATTATTTTCGAAATTAATATAATATTTAAAAACTTCTTTACTAATTCTTTTTCGAATTTTTAACTTTTAAACAATTTCGTATAACGGGTTCGAATTAATTTATAACGTTATTAATAAAGTAAATTATTGAAATAAAAATTTAATCCAGTAAGTTTTTTAATTTTAAAAAACGGAAATACGTTTTAGTTTGAATAAAAATATTTAAAAAAAAAACTTCGTAAAGTTTAAACTTTTTAATTTTAATTTTAATAATTATTAAAATTTATATTTCGGCTTTAAGTTAATTTTTTATTCTTCTATTTTTATTTTTAAATTAAATAATTTCTATTTAAAATT